>PVJN01001175.1:120267-151837 GCA_004026805.1 Lasiurus borealis | reverse complement strand
CACTGAATTCACTCTGAAGATGACTTTGACCCTGCTCTGGTTATTAGTATTAGACAAACAGGGTCATCGGTGTTATTTCTAACCAGTCTCATTATTTCAGCCAAATATTACTAGATACAACAAAAGGTATCATTCGCATGGGCTACCTTTTTCCATTCATTCCCTTTCAGCTTATACAAACATTTTCAACACAGACATTCAAAATCCTTGTCCGTACGTGAGCAACTTGCATTTTCCTGTCAGAAACAATTTAGCATCCATGTCTTATAGCGTTTGGCAGGCGTCAGTCATTTTCTTCCAGTTTTTTTCTGGGAAGAGAGATAATATTCAATATCAGAGATATGTCAATCTCTGGCATGTCAAAACCATCAACGCAAAACAACCCTATCTGAAGGCGGCAGTTTATCATTTTTGTCAATACCTTGCAATACATGTAATGATAGATTCCATTCTCCTTTTTAAAAAAACGTTGTTCAGCCAGGCTGGGTAAGGCACGCTCAGTCATCGCCTGTGTCCACAGAGGGCAGACTGTGCAGAAGGCAGAACACGCCCAGTGAATGCCACCGATTGGGAGGCCAGAGTCAGCCCACTTCGCTTCTGGTGTAGTTCATGTAAATCTTTGATAAAAATTACTGATTCATTAGAAGTGATTCAACAGTTACCTCATAATGTCAATTAAAAAAATTAAATAACTGAATTTATTGCCTGCTACATGTAGGAGAGCGGTATGTTTGCAAAATACAGTGTTTTGGATAAAAGCAAGAGCCGCGTTTATAGGCTTTGGGGAAGCACTTAGTGCAATAGTTGGTGGTCTTCAGGAAGTGAGAGTGCTTATAAGCCAGCTGACTTCCTGCTGTGGGAGCACGTGACTGGGCTGTCGATCTCGCTGATTGGCTGACATTCCGTAGTCACCACATTGCAGTGTGAGGCTGTCACTGGTCAGCTGACTTCAGAGGCACAGACACTGAGATGAAGCTGAGACTGATGGACAGGGATAGGTTTAACACTGGTTTTGTAACTTCTTCTTCATGGACCAGCGTGATAGGCAAAGAACAGATATTCTCATGTTTGTGTTGGAAAAATAAAAATATTTTATCATTTTTTTTCAAGTTAATAACTTATGTCCAGTTCACTAAATGGCTAGAGAACTGAGTAGCTTTGTGCATCTCAAAATTATCAGCGTTGGCTGCTATGCATGTATTTTTAATTTCTTAAAGTAAAAGTGGTTAATAAGCATATATGCATTTATTTAACCCAAATAAAAAGTTTTAGAGAGTTTAGAAATTGATTTGATGTGATATAATTGATAGTTTTGGGAAGGCTCCTTAGATTATGGCTAGAACAGCTTATTAGAGTATTTTGCTTAATAAAATAATATGCATTATGCATTTTCAAATCCAATATTCTAATATATTTTAGTATGTATCCTTTTATAAAAAAATGTGGTTTAGCAAAAATACAATATGCATTTAAAAGGAAGTAAAAAACAGCTAATAAGATTTACTATATTAAGTTAGAAAAAAAACAACCTTTTTCTCTTTTTAAAATATTGAAAAGAAATAAAGTCCATTCCTAATTCATTTATTTCTGGTTCCCCATATATGACTTTTTAATTTGCTATTTTTGTTGTTCTTGAGATTGGATATGATTTCACTTTTAATTATTGTCTTATGTCTAATTTATTGCATTGTTATTGGAGACATTTAAAAATATTTTTTGCTGTACAGAATTTACTGCTTGTCTTTTAATCATCTCAGACATGAGCAACTTTGAGAATGTTCACAGCATACATGAGAAGAGGGCACACTGCATTCCTGAGTGTATCATTGGGCGTGTGCAGCTTCTATCCACCTTAGCAAAGTGTAGTTAGGTCTTCAATAGTTATATTTTATTAATCTTATGTTTTGTGCTGACTTCATATCTTGTATTTTGAAAATATTTTTATTGGTGTGTTGTAGATGTGTAGCTCCTTTAATCTACTGCAATTACTGATTTTAAAGTATCTGTGTAACCTGGTGTTTGTATATTCCTAATTTTTACCTCAATGAGAATTGTAAACACATATTTCCTTGGCTCTTTCAATGCTTTGTGGCTTGCGTTTTGTCTAACGTTAAGATGACAAGTCCTACGCTGTTTTTGGTTTTTCTGACATGATGTTGACTACGCTTTATTTGTAGTCATTTGAACGATCATGTGTTAAATGTATATACCTCGCTGAAACCGGTTTGGCGCAGCAGATAGAGTATCAATCAGCCTGTGGACTGAAAGGTCCCAGGTTCAATTCCGGTCAAGGGCATGTATGCGGGCACATCCCCAGAATGGGGTGTGCAATAGGCAGTTAATCGATGTTTCTCTCTCATCGATATTTCTAACACTCTATCCCTCTACCTTCCTCTCTGTAAAAAAAATCAATAATATATTAAAAAAATATGGATAGCTCATATGAAGCAGGTAGTTAGGTCTTTCTTTGTAAGTGAAATTGTAAAAATACAGGGGGTAGTAAATATTATACTTGAAATACAAATAAGTAATATAATTAATAAATAATAATAAAAGAATAATTTCCATGTTTCTCCTACTCACAACTGTAAACCTACTTTTGCCCACCCCTGTATTTTAACCCTGGAATTTGTTGATCCAATCAACCAGTCTGCTGTGTGCTCTGCCTTTTTGTTCCATATGTATGATCTTTGTTGTGGCTCTTTCTCTAGGCAATGTGTGTTCCTTGCTCTTCACAAACTGTTTTGGAATTAAAAGATGTTCGTAGTTTTGTTCTAATCGTTAGCTTTGAACTGATATCTCTTTGGTGGCCTTTCCCTCTATTTCTCATTTAACTTTTTAATTCCACTGTGTCAGTGGTAAAAATTTTGACTCCTGCCTTCTGCCTATACAATTAACATGTTTATTCTTTTCTTCTATACCCCACTTTGTCCCCATACCATTGTTTTAGTTGCTGATTTCTAGTGTAACAGTATGCAAAATACTGACATATTATTTCCCACCATTCTTCCCTCTATTTTTGAGTCTTGGGTTTGACATGAAGAACACTCAATGCTCACACTGCACCCTTTGCTGCTCAAACCTTGTCCTTCAGGATCTTGAACCTTCTTCTCTTTCCTTTTTTCTTCTATCATCTGGTTTCTGAAATTACCTCCAGCTTCCTTTATATCCCTGTGTCCATTTTACAGTGCTAAAAAGGAGTGTTTGTTTAAGAAGTATCTTTTTCCCACATTGTTTTTTATTTGTTGGTTTCGTTGTTTTGTTTTTCTTTCATTCCATAGCTTTCCAGAAAGACCTAACAGCCTGACTTCAAGTGCTTTCTCTGCTAGAAATTGATTATAATTTTTCAACTTACCAGTATATAAAGTTTATAAGAGTCAAACTCCTTTATATGTTTTTTCGCTGTAGCATGTAATTTAATGTGATGTATACAATGGCTCGAAAGATTTTGTAGCAATTTAGAATCTGTCACCAGTAGATTGCCACTTAATTTAGCAATGAAATATAACAGGAATATCATCTAGAAGAGCACATGTTTTGTTTATGTCAGATGTATTCTTTCAAAAAGATAGTTTTGTCGCTTTCCAAAAATCAACTCTTTTCCTCTCCCTTCGTTGCTCCAAACGTAAGTTGGTTTATTCAGACCTCCGTTCTTCTTTCCATGCACTGCATGTCTTAAGATAATATGATTCCATATCAATTTCCAGGACTGAGGTGTGAAAAAAAGGCATCAGGATAGCTTCATAACCCTTGTTACAATATTAATTTAAAAGACAGGTGTCCGCTTGGGCCCATGATATGTGAAGAGAGGCAAGTTTGTGTCTTCTGGGGATGAAGTTTATTTTATTTTTTTTCTGGGAGAACTTCAGGGAGCATAATTACCATCTGGCGGGACTTTAATGAGGAAACATGTTGCCCTTAAAATTACTGCATTAATCCCACTGCCGCAAGGAAACAACCATCACCAGAAACCAACCCTGGGCATGGAAAAGTTGATTTAAAAGGCTCCTGGGCCACTTTTCAATCTCTCTGCCATCTATTTTATAAAAAATAAAAATAAAAATAAATTATATGTCAGAATTATCTTGGCTTTTTATAACACTTTGCATTGTCTTTTTTGTTTACTTAATTCCAAAATTATATTAACTGATCCCTGCATATAATAACTTTTTAACTCTTTGTAATACCATGCTTTATTACATTTTTAAATCCAAATTAAGCTTATACTCTCTAGTGAAAAGTCACTGGAACAGGCATAAAATCACAAAATTATATCATTAAATGAGAGTTTAGAGAGCTTCAAGACTTATTTCCACAATATCAAAAGTAAATAGAGAATTAAGCTCTGCATGAATACTTACAGGGATTATGGGCTTGCCGGTTTATAAGGTATATCTTCAATTCCCAAGAGGCCCATTTATTAACCAATTACAATATGGAACAATCCCAGACTTTTGTGCATCATACGCTTCTCCAAATATAAGAAATTCAGATATGCCACCTCATTCTTACACAGAGGAGCTGTATCTCTTAAATAAAATCCAGTGTTTTATAATACAAAGTTTTTCTAATAAGGCTGAAATTTGCTATTTTAATATGCCATCTCATGAATCACAATGATGAACGTGGATCACATATACCAATATTTTTCAACATCTAACAAAAATAATGAAGGACTTGATAAATTCTTCGAGTATTTTCATTTTGGGGAATTTTTTTATTTATTTTATATTCTTATTGTTTATTTTGTTATATATTTTTATTGATTTCAGAGAGCAAGGGAGAGGGAGAGAGAGATGGAAACATCAGTGATGAGAGAGCACCCTTGACTGGCTGCCTCCACATGCCTGGGGATCAAGTCCACAATCTAAGCATGTGCTCTGACTGGCAATCCAATGGTGACCTCCTAGTGCATAGGTCAACACTCAGCCACTGAGCAATGACAGCTGGGCTTTGGGGATTTTTTTAAACATAGTTTATAGACTATCTAATCCTAACATGGTTTAATCATTTTAAACTAGAGGCCCTGCACACAAATTTATACATAGGTGGGGTCCCTCGGCCTGGCCAGCAAATGAGGTGGATTGGGGCCATCTTGCCCAATCTTTATCAATATGATCAGGCCAGTGGCTGAGGAGTGGGGTAGAGATCACAGGAGGTTTGCCGGTCAGTGGGAAGGGGCTGGTTGTCTGGGGAAAGGGACCACTGGTGGGGGAGGGCATGAGAGGTTGGCTGTCCAGCCCAATCAAGGCCAGCTTGCAGTGGGGTGAAAAGAACTGTGAGAGGGGACAGATCAGGGGGAAGAGGGCTACCAGGGCAGGCTGGCAGGGGGAGGGGCAATGAGGGAGGGACTGATTGGGGCCAGCCGGCCAGCGGGGAGGAATGGGAGGCTGGCTGTGGGAACACATTGACCACCAGAGGGCAGCTCCTGCATTAAGCATCAGCCCCCTAGTGGTCTGTGCACATCATAGCAACTGGTTACTGGTTGTTTGGTCGTAATGGTCACTTGGGCTTTTATATATACAGATACTTTATGAATCCTAAAACTGCTGTCTTAAAATTATTTTCACAAATTGTATTCATATATGTCTTTTAATTTATGTTATTTAACAAGCTAGTCATACACAGTATTGTTTTCATTATTTGATATTGTCTCTTTAATGTATTTTTCTTTGTCTATTTATAAAATATCCTTTCAAGAGTGGCAAAATCCATTCCTGTACCTCTTAATTTATCTTGATGGATAAATGAAATAAAGATGTTGGGATGGTTTAATCTACTTTTAATCTGAGATGTTAATGTATTTTCTGTCATGATCCTGAAATATCTTGAAAATACAGTAGAAAATAAAGAGGAAGTTTTATATTTTTGCTTAAAAGTTCAAGTGATAATCTAATATAGATATTTCTCTACTGAATTTAATTTTGAATAAAAATACATATAAACTAACTGCTCAGAAATGGTGATTGAAAGTAGTGAAATTTACAAGCCCTTATTATTCTGACTGAATTATGACCTATTATGTTCAACAAATTCTTTGGTTCATATACTATTTTTGTCTTTATTTCATAATGAAGTAGTTGAGGCTTTGAAATTCTACTAAACAGCTAATGAGGGGCAGAATTAAGACAAGAATTTAGAAATATTTTCTCTTCCAGTCCAAGTTCTAAACCAATATTATAAATTATTTCAGAAATAAAAGAGTTTTCTAAAGATATATATTTATTCTGTCTTTCAAGCCAAAAAGAGAGTTTTCAAGTTCTTAACATGTAAACAACTCGCCCCTTCTTTAACAAACAAAGAACAGAGCCACATAAATTGAGTAATACAACATGTTAACAGATAATGTTTCTCAGGTAGATTTTCATGGAATTTGAAAATAGAAATGTCAACAATAGCCAATGTAATTTTGAAAAGAACAGAATAGGGATAACATAGTCCTAAGAGATAGCACAATACGGAAAGCACATGTGATACAGAAAATATATGAAAAGGTTGTATTGTTAAATGCCACGTGATTGACAGACTGACAATCATTGCTTCCATTGAACAAAGTAGAAAAAATGTCTAGTCGATGGGAACTTTATCTGCTTTGAAAAAATCGATCATTAATCATTGAACAATCAATCCATGGCAGTGAAATTTAACTGTAAAAAAGGCTTAGGATTTTGTCTAAAATATCTTCTCAACGCTCAAATTAAAAATCTTTTAGGCGGTGATGCACCTTTGTGGATTTCCAAATGACAGAGAACTTACATAGCACAATGTCAATCTCAGGTAGAAACAACAGTTTTGATAGCCTTTGGCATTTTTATCAATAGCTTGGTAATGGGATTGAAAATGTTTTCTGTAAGAAAAAATTACAAGCATGGGGCTTAAAATGTAGGAGTCAAAATAAAGAAGTGGAAGTGTTTAATTCTGGGAAGTACACTGGTCCCTGGGAACATGGGCTAAAACAAATAAAATTATTATCTCAAATAAAACTTTTGAGATAATAATTTTAGTGGTATGTGATTTCTTCTTTTAATACAAGGTGCATATTATAACAGACATGTGAATTTGAGATTTAAATTGTTCATCACGTTTCTCTACTTTGTACTGCCTGTAAATATGTTCCCTGTAAAACGCTGGCTTAACCAAGAACACATCTGGAAGTTACATTCTCAATAAGCTAAAAATAGGACGCAGGGTTGGTTAGCCTGAAGAGTGTCAGCAGTTCTCCAGGAGGGGGATGAAAGTGCTCCTCCAGACTACCGGGGTGTTTACAGTCCAACACACCTGAGCCACTTCTTCCTCTCCGGTCCTCCTGGCCCCCTTCAGGCTCCCCAGTTCTCCATGTGTCACTCACAATTTCTAAGCCACAGTCTGCGAAATGTCTTTGGGAGGACGGAATTGGAAGTCACTTATAAGATATTTAAATTTTTAGCAAAATGTTGTCGCAGAGGATTTTTAAAGCCTGCCACTTGTCACCTCAGTCTACCAGAGACGCTCAACATTATGCCCTAAAATCATTTCTTTCCTTCTCCAGCACCGTGTTTCTCTTTCCAGTTGAATTGTTTTCAAGGCCAGATGTAGGGATGTCAATATTTAAAGGGTAAAATAGATCAGCCCACTGGAAATACTTTCAAAGGCCAGCAAGGATTTACACAGTTCCATAAATAAATTTCTGTGTTCTTGCCATTCCATGATTTCAGAAATGACTCAGCCCTAAACACAGGCAATGCTTTTATGGTTGAAAATATACAGACAATAAGGCCCATAAAACCACTGTGTTAGCATCACTGTTCAAGTAAAGGACCCTGGCTGCCAGGGAGGTAGCAACTACTCCAAATCAGGCAGTGGATATTAAAGGTATTAAACCCTCTGAAGCTATTAAACCTCTAGAGCAGTGGTTCTCAACCTTCCTAAGGCCGAGACCCTTGCATACAGTTCCTCATGTGGTGGTGACCCCAACCATGAAATTTTGCTACTGTTATGCATCGTGATATAAATATCTGCATTTTCCGATGGTTTTAGGTGACCCCTGTGAAAGGATCTTTTGACCCCCAAAGGGGTCTCGACCCACAGGTTGAGAACCGCTGCAGTAGAGGGAATCAATGCCCTTGAAGCAGAGGGAATCACAGATGCCAAAGGCACGAAGTGGTGAGAAGGAACGTCCTTGGGATTATATTCAGGTCATTGTGAAGGGTTCACTGTGGTCTGAATAAGTGACATAGGAGGTTACATATAGGCAATAAAGTTACTCAAGGGACCAGCATGTTTTTGAAAGGGTTAGCTAGCCAGTTTAATTAGTCAGGTTTAGACTGTGAATGAAAGGGGTGGAAAGGAAAGGAATACATAATGGAGACTTGAAGGCACCAGGGTGATTATCTTACTAGTCTAGAGAATAAAGAAATGGCATAGACAAACAGAAATATATCTGGCCCATGCACTTACAGACAGCCATAAACCAAAAGGCATCTCGGGCCTGAGCCATTAAAGGAACCGTAAGTTAGGCCAAACATAGCGCTGACCAGAGTAGCTGGGACGGCCATAAGATAAGGCTTTCTCTGCCAAGCAACTGGGGGGGAAGAGCCCTAAGATCAATCAACAGTGACTCCAACCAATAAGAAAAGTGGGGGGGGGATGAAGGGGGGAAAAGTAGGGGATATTATGTGGGCTTTGAGCTTTGAAAATTAACTCTGTGTAGCACAACGACCAATCAGAAGGGGTCGAGCTCAGACAAAGAACTGCAGCCTATTTAATGCCTCAAGACAAAGAGAGCAGCAGTCACCCTTCTCAGAGCCTTTCTGTCCATCCATGTGAGACAGAGTCTCAGGCTTAGAATTTAGACTTAGGTTTCAGAGGTAGTGTCTGCTTGCAATAACACACCTACCACCTTTTGTCCATGGCTTCATTCTTTGAAACCATTGAGACAAGAACCCAAGAATTCAGGGCGTTCCAGTTCAATTTTCCTGTTTCATTTTGAACCCCTACTACGTGCAGATGTTGTCTAATGTACTTTGTATATGGCAACTTGTGGAATTGGAACAAGATCATAATATTTTGTTAGAAAATAAGAAATCCACAAAGACTTTCACCTCATAGTTCTTTTTCAGAAGTTTCTTAGCCGTCCCTTGAGGAATTTCACCTGATGCATGCCAAAGGCTCAAGGCAAAAGCTATGCAAGGTTTTGGAACGCTTCTCAGCATCTCCTCCTCCCTCAACTTTGAGTCTACTCAAGACTGTCCTTTTTTTCTTTTTATTTGGGATCCTCCTCCCAGGAGGTGTGTAGATATCCCCATGGCCAAAGTCTCTGTGATAATAGGGAGCTCGCTGAGTTAGCTTCCCTTGTCTTTAAGGATCATGGCCCTATGCTGGCTCTAGTCTAATGTCAAAAAACAAGTTTTCAATGTTTTAGACAATTTTAGAATGTTTCTTAGAAGAATATAATTCTGAATCCTTTACACACCCAGAGATAGAAGCAAAATATGTCTGCTTATAATTTTTATGAGATATACAGTGGTTCCTCGAGATACGAGTTTAATTCATTTGTAACCTTGAGGCGTGGGAAACTATGAGATGCTCGAGTTGCAGTAAACTGGTGGGTCGTGTGCAGCTGGCCAATCCGCGCGATTACTCCTATCTCAAATGTTGCTCATATTTCAAAGCAAAAATTGCTCGCTTATTGGCTCGTATCTCAAAAATCTCGTATGTTAGGGCACTCGTATCTCGCGGTACCACTGTACTAGTACAATCTTGTAGGACTCAAAGATAAACCTGTATTTATTCTACATTCTCCCCTTAGAAATAATAATGCTGCAGATTACCATATAAGAGGAAAAACTCATGAATTGCATGCAGAAGAAAAACTTTCAACCTCGCAATTTCAAAAGAGCTGTCTATAATGAAATACAGAAATAAATGGTGCCTACCCACATATACACACATACACAGAGTATTTAATCTTATATGATGACTTATCCTATCTAATAAAGAGGGAATATGCAAATTGACCGTCACTCGGCCACAAAGCTGGCGGAACCCACCACGGAGGCCGAGTTCCCATAACAAGCCTTAATGAGCAATCAGCAGGGACCTGAGGCTGGGCTCCCCACCCTGGCACCAGGCTGGGGGACCTCAGGCTGTGCCTCCCACCTGGCAGGGCTTGACAGGGGACCTCAGGCCACACCCCCACCCTGGCACCAGGCCAGGGGATATGAGGCTGTTCCCCCCAACCCCTCACAGAGCAGGGCTTGACAAGGGTGAGATCGGCTGGATCTGGATCGAACCCAATAAGGGGGAGGCCAGCCAGGTCTGGGTCTCCTGCAAATTTCGAGATGCATGTGGGTGGGTGAGGACTTGACTCTGAGTCCCATGGTGTGACCCAGAATCTGACAGGAGAAAGATTTTCATATACCTTTTACTAATTTTCTTTCATCTTGGACACTTCTATTATTGCAAAAGAGCAGATAGCAATATTAAAATATTTCCTCTAATTAATCCCCTTTTAATGTGCACAAATTTTGTGCACCGGGTCACTAGTTACTACATAAAATACTTGGTAATTTCCATGCCCCTTCTCATGTTAAAAATACCAATAACTCATGTAGTATCTATTACAAGTATGACAAAAAGATATACAAAATAGATTTGAGAATTTTGAAGGAATCAGATATCATATTTTAATAATGATATAATATTTATACAGAAGAATTATTTTAAAATTGAAATATCCAAAAAATATTTAAGAGACTGTTTGTCTTTCCATTATGGCATTTATTATAGAGGCTTTGAATTATAAAATAAAGCCTTTTGTCTTTGTTAGAAAGTATCCAGGTTGTTAAGAATAATAATATTAGTGTCTAAAACGTGGTGTTGACTTTTGTTAAAATAGCATATTGACCCAGAAAGAAAGTAAGTGTAAGAATTGGTAAGTGTATAAAATAAAAATACTTTTAAAAATCAAAAACAATATGAGAAAACATTTTAAGGAGTAAAATATAAATCCGCAAAACAAAATTTCCAGGAATAAAATACAGTTGAATCTAAAGGAAAATAAAACTTATTTTTTTATATCCAACAATAGTGATTATCTGAAATTACCATGAAATATCAATAATGGTAATGTCAAAATCACAAACTCACTTGAAAATTTAAATATTAAATGAGTCCACCTTCAAGAAGAAATATTAATGAATTTTTGGAAGACATAAACCAAACACTTGGCTCATCTCTCTCTCTCTGCATTGATCTTGCCCCAATTCATGCTGTTTTAAAATTTGTAAAACCCAGAAAAAAAAAAGGCTTCAAATCATTCAAGATTCCTGTGATTCTCACCACTATAATATTTGGTTCCTTAATCCTTTATGGTTCTTTGATTTTGTGAAATATTTAATTGGATAATAATTTTATATAAAAATTTTATTGATAGACCCATGAAAAAGAAAACAGAAATCCTAAAGATAGGGAAACTATTTTGGAAATTTCCCTCTTAAAAATATCTTATTTGCTGAGATGCAACAAGAGAACAGAACAGTTTAAAATAGAAAAATATAGGGAACTGGGGCAAAAAGAGAGAAGAGTACATACCTGGGACGACTGTGTCTTGTGAAAGTTTTATTTTATGATATAAAATTCTAAAGCAGTTGGCTTTTGTTCAGATACAATACAGACAGAAAAACCAGCCAAGTTTCATATAAATAACATTTAGCTCCCCAGAGCTTCATGTCAGATGATCCACACAACTTTTTTGATTTTCTAGAGAAGTAAAGTTTATAGTCAGAGTATTTAAAAATGTTTTTGTTATATATATATATATATATATATATATATATATATATATATATATATAATCTGTATATTTTGAATGCAATTACAATCAACTCTGAAAATTATTACCATTAATATTAACTCTTAACTTTTTTAAATACTTACATTATCTATAAACATTACAAAGACATTAAAATGTTTCCCCTCGTGACATTTATGTAAAATTCAAATAGGAGCACTTTATAATTGTTTTTATTATTTTAAAGGACATTATTCATCAGGGACTCAATGTATGAAACAATATTAGTTTATTAATGCACAGAGTGGGGCACAATTAGGTTTACAGTTGTTTCTATGGAAAATAATAAACTAGTAAATAATAATACAAGAATAAACTTTTGCATATTCACTTTTGCCTTAAACTTACATTTGCCCTGCCCTGTATATGATTATTTGATTTACCCAATATAATACAGTGTGTTTGTGTTGCAATTTAAAGCATCCAACCAGAAGATTCTATCTGATGATTTCTCAAAGTCAGTTTCACTCTCTGCCCTACCATCCATCAATCTATCCTACCTGGTTAGCTCCTTCATAGAAACCAATATCTTTATATTATGTTGCATTGTATTACTTATGTGCCTAAATGTGGATTTAAAATTTGCCTCTTTGTATTCAGAACTCATTTTTTCCTCACACCTGAATAAATTTCGGTAGAGATTTTTCTTCACACTTGAATAGATCTTGGTAATTATCTCTTCAAATGTTGCTGCCTCACTGTTTTCTTCATGTTCCATTCTAATAATCCTATTAGATGTTTATCAAGCTTTTCAATGTATCTTCCGTTTACTTTAATACTTTTACTTATTTTATTTTTATCTATATCTGAGCTGTGTTCTTTAAGAACTCTCAGAACAATTTTAACATTTTCCAGACCAAAATTTATTACACATATTAATATTTTAATTATAGCAAATATGTTCTCATTGATATGATTTATCCTTTTTATCTCTTTGCTTTTTAAAAAACTCTACCTGTGTGCTTTTATATTCCTTTATTGTTTCATGTAATAACATCTCTATTTTCTTTTGAACATATTTGAAAAATATACATTAATTTACTATTTGATTTTCTTAACTATTTTTGTATGGAAGATTTACTTAATTATTAACTTTATATGTAACTTTCTAGCTCTTATGAGTTGTTCAAGTCCCTAATACTATAATTATATTAAGGACAAAATAATTTTTTCTCTAAGTCAACAGACAGCAAAGCTCTAATCCTTAATGAAGTAGGTAAGAAAGTAAACAGCTCAGTTGGTAAGTGCATTGTCCTACTACAATGAGGTTGCAGTGGGTTCTATCTCTGATTCACATATGGGAATCAAACAATGAAGGTATATATAAGTGGAACCACAGATCAATATTTCTCTCTGTATCTCTTTCTTTCCATCTGTCTGTCTGTCTCTCTCCCCCTTCTCTAAAATGAATGAATGAATGAATGAATGAAAAAATAAATATAAAGTAAGTATGGATATACTTAAAAATACCTTAGAAAGACTTTGGATAGCTGAAGATAGTTTTTGTTTTTTATTCGTTTGTTTGCTTGTTCTTTGTTTGTGTTTTGTTTAGTTTTTGTGGTACATTTACACAATGGAATACTACTCTGTGGATTACAAAAAATAAAAAGGAAATCTTACCCTTTGGGGAAGTGTGGATGATGGACCTAGAGAGTGTTATGCTAAGTGAAATAAGTCAGTCAAAGACAAGTTCCATACGACTTTACTCAGATGTGGAATCTAACTGACAAAATGAACCAACAAGCAGGCTGACAGCTGGTGAATGTGACGGTGGGGTGGGTGTGTAGAGGCATTAAGCAAAAAAGAAAAAGAAAAAACAGAGAGAGAGAAAGAGAGGAAATTCATAGACGTAGATAATAGTATGATAATTGCTTTGGGAAAGTTGGGGGTGTTGGGAGAGATGGAGGAGGGCAGGGGTGTGAGAAATAAGGACAGTTTATGATACCTAGAACTGTGCCATTTTCAACATCAAAGACAACATATCTGACTCAAGTCTGGTACAATATTTAACATCCAAGAATGTATAGTATAAGTGGAAAAAAAACTACATTTAATTTGGTACTTTTCATTATTTACTTCAGTAAAGGGTATAATTATACCATGCTGCTAAGCATTTCAGTGTGTGCACTTTGTAGAGAATATTGTCACGTTATTATCCTGTTCTGATCCATGTGTTTATTGTTTAAATAGGCTGCGTTTGAGTGCTTGAAAGGATGCTATTACATATGATGGATGGTGCCACTTTATGAAGGCTGGAAAAGTTATTGAGATGCTACATTTTACATTCTGTTTGATAGACTTAAACAGATGATCTATGCAAAGTCTGGTATGTGGCTAAGGGGGAAAAAAGACTACCAGCAAGAATTACCTTGTGTTGGCACAAGGCCAGGGAAATCACCATGTGGTAGCCAACTGAGTGAAAAGGGTGACGCAACTTCAAATTGATCTAAAGTTCACAGTCATCTAGAAAATTGTTAATAGTGAACTGGCAGTGCAGAACACAATTTAGATATAAGGACTAGAGGCCTGATGCATGAAGATCCGTGCAAGAATGGGCCTTCCTAACCCTGGCTGCCGGCACTGCCTTCACTATGGCCTAGAGCTGCCTTTCCACTTTCCCACACTGCCTAGAGGCCAAAAGTGGCTGGTGCAGTGTGGAACGCCCCCAGCCTTGGCACCTGTATACACAAATTAACCCGCCATCTTTGTTGGTTTAATTTGCATACTCACTTCTGATTGGCTGGTGGGCACTGTGAAGGTACAGTCAATTTGCATCTTACTCTTTTATTAGTGTAGATAATGGAAACATATAGAAGTACAGTGGTACCTTGAGATATAAGTGCCCTAACATACAAGATTTTTGAGATACGAGCAGTCGAGCAAGCGATATTTGCTTTGAAATACGAGCAACATTTGAGATAGGAGTAATCGAGCAGATTGGCCGGCTGCACATGATCCACCAGTTTACTGCGACTCGAGCATCTCATAGTTTCCCACGCCTCCAGGTTACAGAACAAATTAAACTCATAGCTCGAGGTACCACTGTAATACAAAAGGAATAAATAGCTCTAGATGAGAATACTGGATTTTTTTAACACGATACAAATGGACTCACTAAACATGTATCAAACTGAATCGGTGAATTTTACCTGGTTATAAACACTATTTAGGAAAGTTTTCTTCTTTGTTTTGTGTTTGTTTGTTTTTTCAAGCATACACGATGACTAAGGTTCAATCAAACTAACTCCATACAATGGATAAGGAACAATGGCATATTTTTAAAATATATTTTATTGAATTTTTACAGAGAGGAAAGGAGTAAGATAGAGAGTTAGAAACATCACTAAGAGAGAGACATTGATCAGCCGCCTCATGCATGCCACCTCCTGGGGATGTGCCCGCAACTAAGTTACATGCCCTTGACTGGAATCGAACCTGGGACCTTTTGGTCCACAAGCTGATGCTCTATCCATTGAGCAAAACCAGTTTCGGCGATAAGGAACAATGGCATATTTAATGCTATCAAAAAAAGTTAAACAAAATTGGAGTTTGAAGGAGATTTAGTATTAAAAGCAAAAGAAGGAATTTGATCCAAAACATATAGAAAATATACAGAAAGACTGGATGCCAAAGTCATGGATCCAGAAGATGACACTTCATTCTGACCTGTGTTCCAACCTCAAATTTAGAACTGCCCTGCACACCAGCAGGACAGCATAGAGAAACAGCGCATGATGTGTGACCTGAGTGGCAAAGCCACATGTCAAGTGGAAAGAGCTTTTGCTTTCTATGACTGGAGAAAAGTCAGTGAAGGGTTGAAAGTGAAAATTGTGGGTGAACAGAACTTTGGCAAAGGAGAAATAGCAAGATCACTTGGCAGAATCCAGAGTCCAGCCCTGGTTCACTTCTATGAACCAGACTGAGAATAATTTGCAAACATGGCAAAGGCCTAAACAAATGTGTTAAACCAGAACTCATATTTCTCAGGGCGCATTGTAAAAGGACATTAAGGCAAAAAGCCTTTAATACATTGCCACGCCATTATTCACAACGATACATCATGAAAACTAAGTTGTTCAGTTAAGGAACATAAAATACTCCTTAGAATTGATGAAACATGCGCTCAGGTTGATATTTTTTATCTCAGAGGGTAGTTATAAGATGAAAACACAAGGAGGTGCTCAATAAATTTTATTTTTTCTAAAATGTGTTTTTACTAAAAAAATTAAATGTGTTACAGATTTCAGGAAAGAAGGGATGAGAGAGAGAGATAAAAACATCAATGATGAGAGAGAATCTCCCATTGGCTGCCTCCTGCACGCCCCTACTGGGGATAGAGCCCAAAATTAGGCATATGCCCTTGACAAGAATGGAACCTGGGACCCTTCAGTCAGCAAGCCAAAGCTCTCTCCACTGAGCCAAACTAGCTAGGGCCATACAATAAATTTTAATTATCTTATTTGATAAGCCAAAACATCACTTAAAATAAATTAAATATAAGACTAACATTTTTGTTCCTTAGAAAAAAAATGTTAAAAATCTATATTTGTCCATTTTTTCTAAAGCCTTTAATTTTTATGAGGATGAGGAATTTCTTTTTTAAAATAAGTAGTTTTGCTGACAATATTGTGTGTGTCATGCCCACTTTCCTCAAGGGGAAAATCATGATGCTACATAATTTTATTTCTAGTCAATATAATACTTTTTAAGCTCAGCATGATCCATATGCTGACCTTAACATTAAAAAAAAGATTACAGATTATGGCAGATATAAATAACTAGAACTTATACTAATTATAGAATAGTTAAGAATTTAGACTAATTACTGAAAGTGGAATGTAGCTTGTGTTTATATCAACATATTTTCAGGTGTAAAAAAAATGAAAGTGTGCCTGGTTAAAGTAATGTTGCATACTTTCTAAAAAAGCTTAGAGTAAGATATTTGTATTAGACTCACTTTCTATTATTAGTTATTAGTTATTAAATTAGAGAACATTATAGACAACTCAAGGTATCAATGCTCTAAACATTTTTCAAAATCTCAATATTGTAACAAAAATAATTATAAAAACCAATACTTATTGTATATTTAACTACATCCTGTGAATCCTCCAATTTTACAGAAGCAAACTCATTTTACCTTCACCCTACAATGTTTTTATTTTTTCATTTGGATAAAAGGGAGTTATCAATGGAATAACTTGAATCTTGAGAATATCATGCTAAAAGAAACAAGTTAGACAGAAACAGTAAAGAACTATGTGATTTCACTCTTATCCTATCTAATAAAAAGGGAATATGTTAATTGACCATCACTCCATCACAAAGATGGTTGTACCCACAGCTGAGGCCAAGTTCCCATAAGGAGTCTTAAGGAGAAATCAGCAGGGACCTGAGGCTATGCTCTCCCCTGGCCCTCATGGGGCTTGACAGGGGATCTCAGGCCATGCCCCCACCCAGCAAGGCTTGACAGAGGAACTCAAAATGCGCTCCCCATTCTGGTGCTGGGCTAGGGGACCTCAGGCTGCATCCCCCACCTCAGCACCAGGCCAGGGGACTTCAGGCCATGCTCCCCATCAACAGGGCTTGACATGAGACCTCAGGCCATGCCCCCCACCCACCCTGACACCAGGACAGGGGACCTGAGGCTAAGCCCCCTGCCCAGCAGGGCTTGACAGGGTGGGACTGGCAGGGTCTGTATCTAACCCCATGAGGGGGGACAGCCAGGTCTGGGTCTTACACGATTTTGAGGTGCATGTGGGTGGGCAGGGGACTTGACTCTGGGTCCTTTTTTTAATGTGCACTGGGCCACTAATGTGGAATATAAAACTGAAAGCCACAAATGAACAAACATAAAACACAAACAAAAACTCATAGACACATACAACAGAATGGTGGTACCAGAAGGAAGAGGGATTAGGGGATTACTAAAGGGTAAAGGAAGTCAAACATGTGGTGACATAAGATTTGATTTTGGGTAGTGGGCACACAATGCAATATGCAGAGGATGTATCATAGAATGGAATACTTGAAACCTATATAATTTTACTAACCAATTTTATGGTTAATAAAATTAATTTAATTTAGAGTTAGTTGGATCTTAGTGTAGTGAATACATGTTCTATGTAATGGAGCTTTGATAATAATTCTATGGTTCTTTTAACTCTGAGCTCTGTTGTCTAATGAAGCTCTTTTGAAATTCTTAGTTACGACTCTTCTGTGTCCTAACTATAATAACTTTACTCTCCTTACAGAAATTTTCCTTATGAATCAGTACCACTCTTTTCCTCAAGAAGTGTAGATCAAAACATATGCACACACACACACACACACACACATACACAACCTTGGTCTATAGTTCAGACACAGAGTAAAGATGCCACAAAAATGCATGCATACAAAAACAAAATATCTCCCAACAGATCCCAGGAGTTGGCAATGAAGATACAACCTGCAGTTCAGTAATGAAAGCTTAGTTTTCCTGTGGTAAAGCAATTTATTTATGGATCTTATGGTCATGTTTTCTCACTCAGACCCATGATGCTGATTAATTCTCCTATTTAACTGTCATTGTTTTATAGTTCCTTTTCATACCTTATACTTTTGTGTTGTTTGTTATATTATTTAAGATACATATTATACTTGGATAATTACTTAAAATAAATATATTGATATTCTGAGCATACATCATTCTAGACATTGTGTTCAATTTCTAAGAGAAGACACTGATTATAAATATTATCTCTTGAATTTTCCCCTTTCAAATTCTCTATTTTAACAGAAATTTTCAGTTATTGAATTGTAATAACTTGTATGGTTTATTGGTAATAAGACCTCACCTCACTTACTACTTACTAGTAATTCCCAGAAAATTATATTCTAGCCTCATTTTATCATCTAAAATTATTAAATAGAGAATAGTTTTCTATGCCTTTGGGTATTCCACTCTTCAGAAAATCAGCTAGCCATTATATTCATTTTACATATGACCTCCTCATTGTCCACTTGGTCACAAATTACTACCTTTGATATATGTATTAAAGGTAAACAATGTCTTTCAAAATACTTTAATCATCTGAATGATAACACATATTCAATCATAATTTTATTGATATTTGGGAAGATGTATGGGGATGCCGATGATCCTTTGTGTGTAATGATCTATATATAAAATTTGACATCATATTCTGAATCCCATAGAGAATTTACACTCATTTATCTCTTATTGATTTTGGTGTCATAGTCTGCTATGTGTGATCTAATGCCCAGAGGAATTTTGTATTTTGGCATCTCTTTAGTTGGTTCCCTTGTCATTGACACTGAAGTATTATTGTGGAAAATATTTTCTCCTTTCCTCTAAATAGCACTTTTACTTGCCAGACCATTAACCATATAATAGTTGCCCATTCTAATGATGATTTTATTTTCATATGCATTTTGCTCTCTGGAAAGGCTGACCATAAAAGTAAAAGTGCATTCTAGTTAGATTAATATTCCAATTAGTAAGAAACTGGCATATATTCACTACAGTCTCTCTACCTCTCTAAAAGCAAACAAAGTATGAAGTATGAAGCAGAGTTAATCAAATTCTATAGCTTCTTAAGCACAAAAAATATTTTAAATATTTGCTATTCGATGGTTGGTGAGAGGTTTGTAAATTGTTTTTATTGTTTTGTTTTGTGAGGTTGGCTTTTGTTTTTGTTACTATGATATGTCCTACTAAGTATATTCTCTCCACCTGAAGTTTCCGACTAAAAACAAATAAACAAAAAACACCTAAAAGAAACAATATTCATAAGAAATCAACTTGCTATTTAATTCATGCTGGGAAACTACATGAACTCCTCCCCTGCCATGTAGAATGCTGCTAAGTGTCGCAATAGAGAGAGTAGCATAGGGACTGAGTTTTTAGTATTCGTTTTTGTCTTTGTCTCCCTCCAGACAAAATAACCAGTTTTGTTTAGCAGCCTTTATCTGACTTATGTACTCAATAACAGGCTCAGAAAAATAGAAAAGAAAAAGTTGATCTTTGAAACTGGGCAATGTCACATCCCTAATGTTACATGAAATTAGAGAGGAATGTTTTGTTAAAAGATCTTCATTATAAAAGACATCTATGAAAAACCTGAAGGAAAAGCATACTCAGTAGTGAAAGCCAGGATGCTGTCACTCTAAGATCAGGAACAAAACAAGGATATTCATTCTCACCACTTATATTCAATATTGCATTAGAAACTCTATCTAGGGTAATTAGGTAAGAAAATGAAATAAAATATGCATACGGGAAAGGAAGAAATATAACTATTCTATTCACAGATGGCATGATCTTATATATAAAAAATATCTGCAGAATCTACTAAAAGCTATTAGTACTAACAAGTAAGTTCAGCAAGATGCAGGATTAATATAAAATAATCCATTATATCTTTGTGCACTTGCAATTATTAACACAAAAATGAAATTATAATCTCATGAAAAATAGCATAAAACGAATAAAATATTTCGGAAATAAATTGACAAAAGCATACAACTTACAGTCTGGAAATTATAAAACATTATTGGAAAAATAAAAATTATTAGAAAAATATATCATATTCATGGATTAGAAGACTTAATGTAAAAATGGCAGTTACAGCCCTTGCTGGTTTGGCTCAGTGGATAGAGCATCTGCCTGCTGACTGAAGGGTCTCAGGTTCAATTCCAGTCTTGGGCACATGCCCAAGTTGTGGGCTCCATCCCCAGTAGGGGGCATAAAGGAGGCAGCTGATCAATGATTCTTTCACATCCTTGATGTTTCTCTCTTTCTCACTCCCTTGCTCCCTGAAATAAATAAAAGAAATGTATTTTTAAATGGTAATATACCACAAAATAATCTACAAATTATTAGAGTCCCAACTTGTGTTTTGTTGTTGTTGTTGTTGTTGTTGAAATTGAGAACTAATCCTAAAATTTATATGCAACTATACAGAAGACTATCAAGAATATGAAAAGGCAACCCACAGAATGAAATAAAATATTTGCAAATCATAATCTTATAAGAAATCTGTATCTAAAATATATAAAGAATATTTGCAACTCAATAATAAAATGCAAACATACCAATTTTAAACATGAACAAAGCATTTGATTAAATAGAAATAATAAGATGTTCTACATTATTACTTATCAGGGTAATACAGAGAGAAGCCACAGATAATTCACCATTTTATGCTACTTAGTGTATATGTATAGGATGGTTTTATATGATGGCTATAATTATAAAATTATATTACGTAATTCTAATTATAAAAACTGAGATAACAACAAGCATCGTTTTGCTAGGATGTGAAAAAATCCAAGCCTTATAGGATCCTGGTGGAAATGTAACATGGTGCTTAAACATACAGTTATCACCGGACATAGCAATTCCACTCAGGTATATTTCCAAAGGAAATGAAAGCTTAAATTCATATAAAACTTGTCCCAGTATCCGTGTTTTTTGTTATAGGATATTTTTTCATAATAGTCAAAGGGTGGAAATAACTTTATCATTTGATGATAAAACAGAATGTGATATTTAATTTTATTTGACCATAAAAAGGAATGGGTTACTGATACGTTCTCCAACATAATTAAACCTTGAAAACTGTGTGCTTCATAAAAGTAGAGAGTCACAAATTCAACATATTACTTGTTCCATGTTTATGAAAAGTCCACAGTAGAAAAATCTATGGCAATAGAAAGTGGTTTACATAGGGCTAGGAGGCTAAGGGATCTAAGGTGATAACTAAAAATATAGGGTTCTTTTTGAAGTAATAAAAATCTTATATCAATTGTAGTGCTGGTTGTACATATCTGTGAATATATTAAAACATTGAATTATACTTTAAGTGAACTGTACAGTATATGAACCATGCATAGCTTTGTAAAGCTGCTATTTTTTTTAAAAAAAGAGCAGACCAGCCTATGTGGCTCTGTGGTTGAACATTGACCTGTGAACCAGGAGGTCACGGTTGGATTCTTGGTCAGGGCACATGCCCGGGTTGCAGGCTCAATCCCCAGTAGAGGGTGTGCAGAAAGCAGCTGATCAATGATTCTATCTCATCATTGATGTTTCTCTCTCTCCCTCCCTTCCTCTTCCTCTCTGAAATCAATAAAAATATAATAACAGAAAAATAAAAAAGAGCAGTCATTATCAAGATTGGATTGTACTTAGACATACTGAGCAAATTTAAAGCACTGGGTTGCTTAGCTCTGTGATTCGGAGGCACATTATTGAACAGAATTACAAGCTGTTTGGAAACACCTCATTAAGAACATATAATTTCACCTGCATTATTGTTATTAAAAGAAAAACATCTAATTTTAAAGTTCTGCAAGTACATACACTCCTCTAAATATTATTTGCAATAGCTACCAGTATTTTGACGTCTTTCAAAGATAATTCCACAGCTTTAAATATAATATCTCATTTAATTCTTTTTTTAAAATATATTTTATTGATTTTTTACAGAGAGGAAGGAAGACGTATAGAGAGTTAGAAACATCAATGAGAGAGAAACATTGATTAACTGCCTCCTGCATGCCTCCTACTGGGGACATGCCCGCAACCAAGGTACATGCCCTTGACCAGAATCAAACCTAGGACCTTTCAGTCCACAGGCCAATGCTCTATCCACTGAGCCAAACTAGTTTTGGCTGTCATTTAATTCTTAAAACCAAAATAAATTTAAAAAAATATTCCAAGATTATTTTGTGTTTAAGGTTATGTCATTAAACAGAAGTGCCCCCAAAATAGGTAATGAAAGAGTGCTTAAATGCAAACCTCTTTGCAGAAATAAAATCTAAATATTGATTTATCTGAATATTGTCACAATAAAGAAAATTCTATAAGACCTCTAATAACAGTTGCATCAGCAGAAATTGAAAATTATCCAAAAATATTTGTATCATGCATTTTCAGAAAAGTGACTAGCATGACTTTTTTATTTATGCATTAAAAATGAAGTTATTAAATGTATAAATTTTAATGATTTAATATATATGTATGTTTAGAAACACTATCCACAAATATTTAATCAATTAATATATAGCATTACTAATGTGTTTTTATTGATTGTAGTATATAAAATTATATATTTCTTCAAATATATTTGTATTCAATTCAGAGAAAGAGAGAGAGAGAGAATCATTGATCAGTTGCTTCCTACATGCCTCTCATTGGGGATCAAGTCCACAAACCAAGCACATGTCCTAACAGGGAATCAAACCGTGACCTCCTGGTTCATAGGTCTATGCTCAAGCATCTAGCTATACTGTCAGGGTTTAAAATTATATATTTTGTACACTGTAATTTTCTGTTCTTCATGTTTCACTTTTACAATATCTATAAGATATTTTTTAAAAATATATACATTTAATATCTTCAGTAACTTTTTTTAGAGGTTTTAATGAAAAAGATCTTGAACTACACTTCCATTTTGTACTAGTTCTAACATGATATGCAGTAAAATTAGAAAAGATTAATGCAAAACATGTGCAATTATGAGGGTTTTGTTGATGTTGGTGACTATGAGTTGTGATACCAATCAACCTATATAGGATTCTCATCTCCAATTCTTATCTTGGTATAAAGATTAATGCAAAATGGCTTATTCCAGAATTACAGTTTTATCAAAAGGAAGTGACCAAGATTCTTTCTGGAAATGGCAATAAAAATATTGAAACAATGGACCATCAAATCGAAGTTGGATAGAAATGCAAGTGGGGAATGGAAAAGGCAAATAGAGAAATTGGTTGGATGACTAAATAATATATAGTTAGCAGAAAAAGCAGGCTGCTGAGAATGTTTTGCAATATAACCATAAATTCAGATGTTTGAATATCTTAGAATGTAGTACCTTGGAATGGAGAAAAAGTTTTAGGCCTGACCATGGAGAGCAGAGCTAAGATGGAGTGGAGAAAATGTTTACAGTCAGAGAGTAAAAAGAAACAAGTCCCACATATTGAATACGCCTTCTAATTGTCTGATGGATATCCACGATAAGAATTTGTGACAGATTGAGAACTGAAAGTTGAATGAACATTAAAAGGTTAACAATTTTCATTAGACCAGTCTGCCATTATAATAATCAAATCTGAAATTCTGTAGTTTTATAAACACAAACATATGCACACCAGTCTTTTCCAATGTCTCCTGGTGTAACGATAAAAACAATTGACTGGCAATTAATGTGGACCTTTGGGTGACAAGTTTAAATAAAATATGAATTCAGAAGAATAATTATGCAATGTCAGTATGAGATTTTAAGTTTACTTTATTTAATATTTTGTATTCCCTACTTTCTTCTCAGAAGTGTATTAGCAGTAAATATTTGTTATACAAAATAATGTTAGTAACATAATACATTTGGATAACTTATAGTTGACATAAATATCTCTACCTTATATGTTATAAATTAATATGCAACACTTGAGAACATTAAAAATAATTCTAGTATGTTTTTATCAAAAAAGTATCTGATATTTGGAAACCAAAGAAAACTGAAATGTTTAGATAATTATATTTGTTTTACAAACACAGACACACATACACACACATGCACAAAATCTTTAACTTAGATAAACATAGCACCACTCAATTAATATTATTCCAAAGTTTTAGCTTAAGTTTCAGATCACAATCATATAATTTTATAGCACAGTATCTGAAACGTCTGTCCTTTCACCTTGGTTTATGTTTCAATTTGAATGAACACAAATTTTCATTAGCTTCCCTTGTAAGCACTGTCAGAGCTATTGTTTAAGTTTTTTTGACTTAGGACAACTTATTTCACACACCCCATTTTATTGTTCTACTTTATAGTCACAATTTTCCTAATTGCTGTTTTTTATCAGTTTCTGTATCAGATCATTTATTTATGTGTAATTCATTTACATGGACATTTTTAAAATATGTTTTTCAATTAATATCAGAGAGGAAAGGAGAGGAAGAGAGAGAGAAACATCAATGATAAGAGGTAATCACTGATCAGTTGCCCCTTGCATGCCTCCTACTGGGATCAAACCCACAACCGGGGCATATGCCCTGACCAGTAATTTAACAGTGACCTCCTGGTTCATAGGTCAATGCTCAACTACTGAACCACACCAGTCGACTACATGGACTTTTGTAAATACCTTGTGTAGTGTACATCCTGAGAGTTGGCTTTCATTTTTAGTAATTCAAGTGCCTGACTTAATCTTTGATTGCCCAGCGAACCACTTGAAAAAGGCAAATATCTCACATATGGGTGTATCTCTCTCTCTCTCTCTCTCTCTCTCTCTCTCTCTCTCTCTCTCTCTCTCTCTCACACACACACACACACACACACACACACAATGCCAATTACAGGAATAAAGAGCCACACTGCTCCATAAAAATACATTGGGGGATTCTCCCTCCCCCAAGATTTATTTTCCTCATTTTGTTACATTTTTGAGGTTAAGTAAATAAGCATGAAATAGAAAACACTGTCATCTAGATCAGAAAAGCCAATTTCCAGCAAATACAGCCTGTTTGTCAGATTTGGCTGGTGATATTAATGAGGCTTATTTGTGACAAATACATTCTCTGTTCATTTGATAGTCATAAGACTCTTAAACCTGGGGACTTAAAGGTCATCACCAAATGTAAATATTTGCCATTCTATTGTATCCTGGGACAAGTTCTCTAAAATCGTTGCTTTTTGAATAAAGTATTAAGGAAAAATAGACTGTAATGCCTTTGTACAAATGTTATAAAACAACAAATGCTTATTGCCTTGTGAATAGTAGCATGGCAATTCCTGAGTTGTAGGATTTTTCATTATGCCGGAATAACAGATTATTTTGATATTAGAGGCCAGTGAACTAAATTCAGGCATTTGTGGGGGAGGGTCCCCTCTGCCTGGCCTGCACCCTCTCATAGTCCAGGACCCTCAGGGGATATCTGACTGAAGGCTTGGGAGCCGGCCTAAGCCGGCAGTCTGACATCCTTTGAGCTTCTGCGGTGGTGGAAGAGGCTCCTGACATGGCCTCTACACTTGTGAGCCATGAGCCCGGCCGCTAGCACACTGACCACCAGGGGGCAGCTTCTGCTTTGAACATCTGGCCCCTGGTGATCAGTGAGCATCATAGAGACCAATCATTTCGCCATTTGGTCAATTTGCATACTAGCCTTTTATTATACTAGTATAGAATAGCAAATATGTTAATAAATATAACTCATATCTTGTATCAAGCTGTTGAACTAAATGTCTAAAAACTTGTAGCAATAAGATGTATTTCAATTTCACTGGGAATAGCATGTGGCAGAGAGAATATTTAAAGTTTATTTAATGAATAAATAATCTGTGATAGGTGAAAGGGAAAAATTGCCAAGGAAAGATATCTAGTTTCAAATATAAAATTCTGGCCTGAACAAAATAATAAAAGCAACAAATTATGCGCATGAGTTAATCTCCAGCCTTAAGAACAGATCCTTCCTGAATTCTGCACAAAGGCATATGGAATCATTTTATGTTAAACTGCTATTTGAGTTCCCCATCCACCCAGACCCACCAAGTCTGCATGCAGTTACTGTATTGGCAACAGCTTAGTTTTCTATGACTTAGGTGTGATGGTTCTAGAAAAGAATGGCAGAAATTTGGCAAATCACCACAAAAAGGTCATGAGTTACCATGAATCACTATCTTAATGGAAATTATTGGTCCCTCACTAAGTGTCAAACATGATAATCATCAGTGATCAGCAGACCTGGCCAGTCCCCTCCCTCCCAGAGCAGGCCATGTTAGGGACAGAAGTAGATCCACAAAGAATACCCAGAATACTGAAATACTGAATGATTTGCTGTCATGTCTGAAGTCCATTATTTTGAGGCCTAGCTGAATTTTAGGGGGTTTAAAGGGGCAACATATAGGAGTGAATCATAGTCACTGAGATAAATAAGACTATTCCAAATTTTACTGGGCAATTTTAATTTTGCTTAGCATCTTTTAACTACCTAGTCTAGGACTATTAACTTTCTGTGTCTATGCTTCCTCAGTTACAAACTAGTATACCAATATTATTTTCTCATTTCCCCTCCCTGAGAATTAATAAGAATGTAAAGCAATTAAAATATTCACAGTGGATCCATAACTGTTCAATATTTTAATATCTTTATTATATTGAAGAAAACAGACATTTCTAAATAGTTTTCAAGCTGCGAAACATGGGGAAAATAACCAGTTAATTTTAGCTGGCTAGCTGAGAAACAGTCACCCTTTAAGTCATAGGAACGTCAGGAGAGATGGAGGGAAGGAGAGAATTGAGACCTTTCTAGGGAATGGAATCAGGAGGACCTATGAGAGAGAAGAGAACACAGAAATACTGGCTGAGTTCCAGATCTACACAAAATAATTGCAGGAGCAAACTGTAAGTGGAAGAAGAGGATGAGTTCAATGTTGAATACCTTGGCTTTAAGATGCTTCTAAAATCATTTTATCTACCTACCTATCTATTTGGAAATGATCAGAGATAATAATTAGGATTAAGGTGGTCAATAATCTTATTCAAGCAACAAAAAGGAACTGGCTAAATAAATGCTGCATGTTTACTCTAGAGTTTAGTGACTTGGAAATAACTGCATGATAAAATTTTTGTGAGAAAAGCAAATAAATATTATATGATTTCATATGGCATTTTTGGTAAAGAAATCTCTTTTCCCATGCAATTCCATAAGTGTTTACCTTAGAAAACTTTCCATAATGTTAGTTCTTCCACGTTGGTCATATAAATACTTAAAATGACACAATAAATTATCAGTGTAATTTCTAAACTCAAGATCATTAAAAATAATATTTAAAGTAAATATATTTATCATTGTTATAGACAATAAAACACTTAACTCTGAGCCAATCTTTCAAGTACTTAAATGTCAACTTTTTAATTGTCACAACACAATGAGATAAGATAGTGTCAGAAATCCCATTTGATAGATAAGGACACTGAACAAAAAGATTTGATAATTCATCCCAAACAGGTGGTATGCTGCAAAGCCCACATTTAACTCAGGAGTCTGGCAGCATAACTCATGTTCTTTATCATTACATTAGTATCGCATTAGTTAATGCATATACATGGAAAGAAGTGGGGAATAAGTCTGGTCTAATACACTTTGAATTTTCTCATTTTAAGTGTTGTGTTATTTACATATATAATATAAATGAAAATAACTAGTGATCAGTAATGGACAGTCAAACCTCAGAGGGAAGGCAGGGGAGAGGAAAGGGTAAGAGTTCAATCAAAAGACTTTAATGTATACATATAAGCATAACCAATTGACACAGACACTAGGGGGTGAGAGCATATACTGGGGAGTAGGGAATGGCAGGGGACAGGTAATGGGGGGGGGGAAAGTATATGTAATACTTTAAACAATAAAGAATTTCTTTAAAATAAAACTAATTTATTGATCAAATAAATCATTTTCAAAAATATTATAGTAAATAGTAGTAGATATTTTTTAATGATTTGTTTATCTATTTCAAATCCCTAATTATAACATGTTACACTACAAGCCATTAAGATGTGGATATATTAATACACATCTCTCTCTTACATGCGCACTTGCACACACACGTACACAAATGTATGTATACAAGAAATATTATAGATATATACACAAACTCATATTTCCAATATATACTACAAGTTTACTCTTAAATAACATATTCAGCATTGTATTGTATTATGATTGAGGGTAGGGTAAAATATTCAGAGCAAACTACAGAGAGTAAATGGTCTTTACTATTTACTTAGTTATTTGTGAACTTGCATTTTTTGTCACTTTGGTGACATATTTTAGGTGTTTGAAGGGGAAAAATAAGAAACCCTATATCATAAAAGTCTAATATGCAAATTTCCCCCTAGATAGGGAGTTCAACTGGGAGTATCACTGCTCGCTATGACGTGCATGACCACCAGGAGGAGTCACGGAACATAGTGTGTGTCAGCAATGTGGCACTGGCAACAGTTGGCAGTGGAGGCGCTGCCAGCCACGATGGGTCCTGACAAGAGCAGGACCACAGCAGGATGGTGGAGCAGGTGAGTGGGTGGCACCAGACCAAGGTGGGTGCAAGCAGGGACACGATCACCCTGACGATCACCCCACAGACGGCGACCAGCAGCGATGGCTGGTGGGATGGCACCACCATCTGGCTCCCAGCCACTAAGGAAATCAGGCAGAGGGTCCGGCCCCAATCGATCACCCCACAGGCAGGATGGTGGAGCATATGAGGGGGTGACTCCAGGCCAAGGCGGGGTGCCAGGTGGGGCTGCAAGGCTGGGGTGTGAGCTGGGGCCTGATCCCCACAGGCCACCCCGAGGGGCCCCATCATGCATGAATTCGTGCACTGGGCCTCTAATATAGAATAAGTTGCTCAGACAAATATACAAAATGCATGTCCTCATGCCAATTTGCCTGCATACCTGGCAAATAGACTTTTGTTGAATAGCTCATTTTTCTCTCATCGCATTGCCTGAATCACAGCATATTTGTGGGTGTTTTTCTAACCTACTAGCAAGCTCCAAGTGTATTGGTAACCTGGCCCCGGGTTACTAATGGCTTGCAATTTACAATTCCGGTCACCTAAATACCTGTCTCCCATCTGGATGTAAGCATTTCAGCTCCTCTCTGAATCTGAAACGATGGAGATCTCTTCCTTTGCACCAATCCGGTTGTTTTCTCACAGCTTCCGATTTGCTCTTTGTATTCTTAACCGTGCGCTATACAGGAGATGCTGAGGAAGACACACTGTTTTGTCCTGGAGGAAGCCTGAGGATAAGCCTGATAAAGAGCAAGATGGGAGAGTCGGTGGAATGCATTTCTCGCTCTATTTTCTATTTGATGGATACACTTCTATTACGAGTCTTTATGTGGCACTCTGTGAATTTCCTCAATGTATTTGTGTTTTTCTGACATATCGATTTTTATTCTTACCTCATCTGGTAAACGTGTCTCTTCCACTTTATGTAACCCTTGTAAAAAGAATCTGTTTTATAAGCACCTATTCGGAATTATGAAAATAATAAATGTCATTTCAATAACAATGGGATATTTAATGTCCTTCTGTCTGCCGGTAATACCCGGAGTCTCTCTAGCAATCTTTTGGGCATTGTATTTCCTTTCCGAATTGAGCTTTTCAATTCCCCAGAGGCCTGAAGTATCACCATCATTAGCTTTAGTCTCACCAGGCGGATGGTTTGCTTTTTTTTTTTTTTCAAAGTGATTTGATCAATTTTTTAAAAAAATTTGAACAACTCCTGCTGCAGGAAATGAAAATGATGCTTGAGGCTCAGTGGATTCTCAAGGCTCTAAAAAGTTAAGGCAATTCAAGCCATAAATTCTCCTCTTCCCCTAAAGAAATGCTTTACAAAACAAGCTGGGATGCAAAACAAACAGGAGACAACTTTCGTTTTTGGAGGGGGTGGGGTCAGAGAATTTTACATCTGTGGGTGTCAGTGATATTGACTTGTTCTTTGAATGTAGGGGAAATTGCCGAAGTGGTTCACATGACTTACCCAGCTCGGTGTTGTGTTGTTTTTTTTTTACTTCTTCTTCTTCCTTCAAAGGTTATTCATAATTGCCAAGCAAGAAGAAAGAAATCTCTTGGCAAACAGAAGTGGTATGTCCGTGTCATTTGCAGTGAGAAGCTGCTTTTGCAAAAAGTAAAGGGTCTACAATGCTTGATATTTTATGATCCTGGGACTCAATCTCCAGAGGCTTTTGGAAGAGCAGAAAGGGCAGGTTTACTTGCTTATCTGCAGACAAGCCCTGGGATTTTCTCAATGCCAAGTTTCTACTTCCAATAGCATCATCACCTGCAAGTTGTTATCTGTCTGTTTGTTTTTTTCCGACAGGGTGACAATGGAAAGAATTAACACAATCCACTCATCCAGAAATTACTTGGCTGGGAAGAGGGTTCCTATTAAATTCAAGAATAAGAATTCGCTCTCGTCAATTCACTAAACAAACATTCGAGATGTTTAGGATGTGTGCAGTGTGTCAGTGCCTATGTGAGAAACTGTAAACAAGACGTAAGATGAAAACTCTTACTGTCAAGGAAATCACCGCCTAATGAGAAAAGTGCTCTGATACTCAGCAACACATGGCAGCTTCGCTGTCTGCCAGAATGTTAAGAACTTCTTTACCCAGTAAGGACAGACGGGGTTTTCCCTGAGAACAGAAACACTTGATTGGTACATTAACAGCTGACGTTTAAATTGAAATTCTACTTACCATAGTCCAATTTACATATGTATATTTTAATCAATATTTCAGTCAAATAGAGGGATTAATGGAGGTTTGGTCCACATAGATACAGACCAGATGAGTGCACTCAACAAGAGTGGAAAGGGTTGATACACATTCGCTTTAGCTAGAGAAGATAAAAGAGAAGAGTGATTTTCCCTGTGATACGAATTCTACATAATAAAGAGGTAATATGCAAATTGACTGTCACACCCTTGCATAAGATGGCTGCTCTATGTGGTCACAAGATGGTCGCCACAAGATGGCCAGCAGGAAAGGGCAGTTGTGGGCAATCAGGCCAGCAGGGGAGGGCAGTTAGGGGCAAACAGGCCAGCAGGGGAGTAAGGGCAGTTGGGGGGAACCACACCAGCAGAGGAGGGCAGTTAGTGGAGACCAGGCCTACAGGGGAGGGAAGTTGGGGGAAAACAGGTCAGCAGGGGAGGGCAATA
>PVJN01001175.1:98310-120167 GCA_004026805.1 Lasiurus borealis | reverse complement strand
GCCTAAACCAGCCATTAGACATCCCCCAAGGTATCCCAGATTGGAGAGGGTACATGCTGGATTGAGGGACACCCCTCCCAGTGCATGAATTTCATGCACCAGGCCTCTAGTGTGTACATAACCGTCTATGTCTCCAGTACATCCTTATGGCTACTTGTTTCTGGTTTGTGTTTTGTTGTTGTCATTTGTTGTTGTTTGTTTGTTTGGTGTTTTTTTGTGTTATTTTTTTTTATTTTATCTTTATTGTTGAAAATGTTATAGATATTTCCCATTTTCCTCCCATTGACCCCCTCCACCCTGCACCCACCCCCAGGCCTGCATCCTGTGTCCGTGTGTTATGTATACACTAAAGGCTGGGTGCATGAAATTCATACACAGAGTGGGGGTGTACCTCAGCCCAGCCTGCATGCTCTCCAATATGGCACCCCTTGAGGGATGTCCAATTGCCCATTTAGGCTGGATTCTTATAGGATTGGACCTAAGTAGACAGTTGGACATCCCTCTCACAATCCAGATCTGCTGGCTCCCAACCACTAGCCTGCCAGCCTGATTGGTACCTAACTGCTCCCCTGCTGAGCTGGTTGCCCATAACCACCCTCCCTTGCTGGCCCAATAACCCCAAATTGCCTTCCCCTGCTGGCCTGGTTGCCCCCAACTGTCTTCCTTTGCCTGCCTGGTCCCCCACAACTGCACTCCCCTGCTTTCCATCTTGTGGTGGCCATCTTGTGTCCACATGGGGGTGACCATCTTTGTGTGTTGGAGTGACGGCCAATTTGCATATTACCTCTTTATGAGATAGAATGCATAGAAGTTCTTTAGTTAATCTCTCTCTACCCCCTTCATTCTGAAATTCATCAGTCTGTTCCATGCTTCTATGTCTCTTGATCTATTTTGTTCATCAATTTATTTTTTTCATTAGATCCCACATATGAGTGAGATTATGTGATACTTGTCTTTGGATTGAGGCTTTATAAACATTTTTATGTATATTTTTTATTATTATGACAGCATTTTTTCTCCTCACATCCACTCATATGTCCACCATTAAACTTTGAAAAACAGTAAAGATATCAACAAGGGAAAGGTAAGGGAGAATCTTGCCTCTGAACCAGAATATTATGAGATGCCCATGAAGGTATGTGGCCCAATCTGGCTGCTCTGGAGCCAGACCTTGTAGGTTTGGGGTTACTGAATTGTGAGAAGGAAATATAAACAACAAAATAACTTGTATTCTCTTCCCATGCTGGAGGGTAACTATTGTCTTAGTCCAGTGGTTGGCAAACGGCAGCTTGCGAGCCACGGTTTGCTGCTCTGTTGACTAATGAGTTTGCCGACCACTGGGATAGGAGCTTCATCACAAGAAACAACGGCCTCTAATTATTGGAATCAAGAGTCTAGGTCAGTGGTCAGCAAACTCATTAGTCAACACAGCAGCAAAACATGGCTTGGGAGCCGCTGTTTGCCAACCACTGTCTTAGTCTGCTCAGGCTGCTAAAACAAACTACTGTAGACTGATTGACCTGAACAACAAACACATATTTCTCACAATTCTGGAGGGTGGAAAGTCTTAGAGTAATGTGCCTGCAGATTTGGGTTTGGTGAGGGCCCACTTCTGGTTCATAAATGATCATCTTCTTCCTGTGTCCTCGCGTGACACAAAGATTGAGGGGTCTCTGGGGTCTCTTTTATAAGGACTTTAATCAACATTTCATGTCATGACCTAATCATTTCCAAAATTCCCTGTCTCCTAATAATATCACACTGAGGGTTAGGATTTTAACATTTGAGCTGGGAGATACTGGACACAAATATTCATTCCATGATGGGAAGCAGATGACCTGGTAACAGAGAGGTCAGCTTAGGCTACTGTCATGCAGAGGTTATGGGTCAGAGAAACATATAAAGATACCAGTGACAATGGCCGAAATCAGCCGAATACAGGAATAAACTGCCTAGGCAGCTAACCAGCTGATGTTAATTTGGAGGACAGCAGGCAGTCCATATTCAAGGATCAGCATGATCCCGGAAACAGCCCTCATCCCAATAACCAATACGTTCTGTCATCTTTAATTTATTAGCCTTCTTGAAGAGAATGGATAGAACAGGAAATTCTGAGACACTAAGCAATTAGGCAAATGAACTGGGTTAAACATGAATAATGACAATAATGAAGTGTATACAGTACTATGATAGATGTGTCTCTAAGATATTGACACACATAACTTGCCATTTTAAATGTCATACAACTGTGATAGTTACTATTCTCATCCCCTACTTTAAAAATGAAGCCACTGAGGCACAAGGAGGTGATGTACCTGGGTCTAGCATTATAGGGTTAAATCCTAAACTCCAGAGCTCGCATTTCAAACCACTGTAACACGCTGACTTTTCTGTGTGGCTCATCAGGAAATTATCCTTTTTAAGTAGAATTTAATTAACAGGCATGATTTTTATGTTATACAATGATGCAATAAATTTGGGAAGTAATATTTTAAATAAAGTAAACTGATTTCCTAACTTCAGATGTACACAATATATTAGAATGCAATTTGTGATTCTCTAGGAATAGCATCTATAATAATAAAATGGTAATATGCAGATTAGGCAGACGTTTTCCAGACATCATACCAGACAACCTTCCTGAGGAAGCTGGGCTGGAGGGAAACCAGCCCGGATCCTAGGTGCCTGAGGGCAGCTGAAGGAGGGAAGCCCAGGTCCTGGTTGCCAGAGGGAAGTTGGCAGAGAAGGGATGTTGGAGATGATCAGGTCTGCAGGGGAGGGCAGTTAGGGACAATCGGGTGGCAGGGGATGACAGTTAAGGGTGACTAGGTTGGCAAGGGAGGGAAGTTATGGATGACCAGGCCAACAAGAGAGGGCGGTTTGCAGTTACTGGGCCAGCAAGGGAGGGTTACTGGGCCAGCAAGGGAGGGCGGTTATGGGCAGCTGGGGGATGAAGGCCTACTCTTGCATGAATTTTTGAGCATCAGGCCTCTGGTTTAGTATATAATGCTTCAGATATATTTCTTGTGAAACAGATTTTTACTGAAAAACAAACAAACGAACAAACATGGAGAGAGAGTTAAAGAACCTAAGATGTCTTTTTAATTCCTACAGCAAATTTTGACATGACTGGGGTGATAGAATTAAATTGCTCCATGATGGTTTAAAATTTAATTTCATAACGAATGGAACTAATGTGTAATGTGTGTAATTAAGCATAAAAACACAAACTTTATTCCTAAAATAATCCCAAAAAGGATTAGAAAATAGAACCTTGACAGAATTAGATATGTATCAATTTGATTTTTCTTAAAAAAAACAAAACATAAAAATACTCATTTATTTACCCTCATATCATTTTAATTAATTTTTAAGTTATTTCCAAAACATATTCTTAGAAAAGTTAAAGAAAAAAACTTTCATCTAATTTTTCATGAATGTAGTGATATTTTTTTTTTTATGTAGTTTATCCCAATGTACTTTCTTACATACTTTTGCAGTTTGACTCATATCCCGGGTACAATAGAAGTAACAAATATGACATATGATATTAAGATACATCTTCATGCATAATATCTGTTTATGTGTCTACTAGAGGCCGATGCACAAAATCTATGAACAGGGGTATGTGTGTTCCTCAGCCCAGCCAGCACCTTCTCCAATCTGGGGCCCCTCAAGGGATGTCTGACTGACCATTCAGGCCTCATCCTAGTGGATTAAGTGAACTATCCATAGAGAAAGAAAATATAGTAAAGTCACTTCTTAAGAAATTTCAGGAAAAAAAAAAACATATTTTATTCCTGAGGCTGGAATTATCCTGATACCCAAAACAGACAAATATAGTAAAAGAAAATACTACTACGCTGAGACCGGTTTGGCTCAGTGGATAGAGCGTGGGGCTTTGGACTGAAAGGTCCCGGGTTCGATTCCGGTCGAGGGCATGTACCTTGCTTGCGGGCACAACTCCAGTAGGGGTCTTGCAGGAGGTGGCTGATCAATGTCTCTGTCTCATCTTATTTCTGACTTTCTATCCCTCTCCCTTCCTCTCTGTGAAAAATCAATAAAATATATTTTAAAAAAAAAGAAAATACTACTACAACTTTGTATTTGCAAAATATCCTTTAACAAATCCTATGTAATAAAAAAGTAATATGCAAATTGACCATCACTCCAACACACATGATAGCTGCCCACATGTGGTCTAAGATCCTGTCCCCATGTGGACACAAGATGGCCACCACAAGATGGCCAGCAGGGGAGGGCAGTTAGGGGTGACCAGGCCAGCAGAAGAGGGAAGTTAGAGATGACCAGGCCTGCAGGGAAGGACAGTTGTGGGGGACCCAGACCTGTAGGGAAGAGTAGTTGGAAGGACCAGGCCTACAGAGGAGGACAGTTAGGGGTGACCAGGCCTGCAGGTGAGGGCAGTTTGGGGCAACAAGCTGGCAGGGGAGCAGTTAGGCATCAATCAGGCTGGCAGGATAGTGGTTAGGGGGTGATCAGGTTGGCAGGTAGAAGTGGTTAGGGGCAATCAGGAAGGCAGACAGGCGAGCAATTGGGAGCCAGCGATGTCCGACTGCCCGTTTAGGCCCGATCCTACTGGGACATCCCTAGAGGGATCCCAAATTGGAAAGGGTGCAGGCTGGGCTGAGGGACATACCATCCCATGCACAAATTTTGTGCACTGGGCCTCTAGTTAGCTTATAAAATTCAGAAGCATCTATAAAATAAAGCATCATGACCAACTAGATATTATGCCAAGAGTTCAAAGTCATCGGCTCTATGAATAAAAGCCACACAGTACTGTAGAAAAGTAAATAAACTCTCTTTAAAAAAATAAACATGAATATGTACATATAATATCTCAGGAAATTTATACAAAAATCTGGAAGAATGAAGGCAGGCTTTTAAGAAGGCTGTAGAATATTAGATTAATAAATATTTTTATAAATTGAAAGATAGTAAGAAAATAAAAAACAGAATTTTAACATAAAATTCAATTTCTATTTCATATGCAGTAATTCAGACATTCTATTTCTTTTGTCAGTTTCTAGGATTTTTCAAGTTTTATCTAAGTTATTGAATGTATTGGTAGTCATTTGCTAATTATAGCTCTTTACTTTTCTTCAATGTAAGACCTGCTATGTTATACAATTTTCCCCTTTTTGTTTTGTGTTTTCTATCTTTTTATTGATCAACTAGAGGCCCAGTACATGGAAGTTATATGGGGAGTGGGAGGTTGTCCTTCAGCCCAGCCTGCACCCTCTCCAATCTGGGACCCTTTGAGGGATGTCCTAGGGAGTCCTGGTCTGATTGGGCCTAAACAGACAGTCAGATATTCCTCTCACAATCCAGGACTGCTGGTTCCCAAATGCTCACCTGTCTACCTGCCTGATTGCCCCTAACCACTTCTGCCTGCCAGCCTGATCACCCCCTAAACACTCCCCTGTCAGCCTGATTGATGCCTAACTGCTCCCTGACACCCTGATTGCCCATAATTGCTCTCGCCTATTGGTCCAATAACCCCAAACTGCCCTCCTTTGCCAGCCTGGTTGCCCCTAACTGCCCTCCCCTGTAGGCCTGATCTCCCCCAACTGCCCTCCTCTGCTGGACCAGTCACCCCTAACTGGCCTCTTCTGCAGGCCTGATCTCCCCCACTGCCCTCCTCTGCTGGCCCAGTCACCCCTAACTGGCCTCCTCTGCAGGCCTGGTCACCCCCATTGCCCTCCCCTGCAGGCTATCTTGTGGTGGCTATCTTTTGTCCACATGGGGACTGTCATCTTGTGTGTTGGAGTAAAGGTCAATTTACATATTATTCTTTATTAGATAGGAGATGTTGGTAAAAGCTTTTTCAATAATATTTTCCTCAAAAACTAATTCTTACTTAACTGATTATTTTGTTTGATCACATAGTAAAACATATTTCCCAATTGCCCTTTATATTAGTTTTGTGTTCACTTAATAGCTTCTTACATCAAATCTAAACATGCTAATGCACACTTCTTATGTGCCTATGCATACTTCATGCTCATTCACCATCTCTCTCCTCCTAGTTTAGATACCCTGAGGACGTCCCATGATATTGAGTATGTCATTGCCTGTAATCAAAGGAAACAGAATTACCGCTCTATTATCTAAAAGGCAGCTTCTGGAGAACCAATCAATTTAAATCAGACTCTGATTTAATAAAAGCTACATCTTTACTGTATTGCCTTCCTGACATTTTGGTTTTCTCATTATAGAACTCGTATTCATTTACTATGATCACTGTAATACCATTACAAATGAATACACAATTATTGGAAACCTATACAACACAGGACAACCGTGGCTATTACTGGAGGCGGCGAAGATACAGACAGACTGAGAAAGTGACATTTGCCCAGAGACCAGAACACTGAGTGCGAAAGAGCCCCGTACACCTTCGCCCAGGAATGGTTCATAAGGACAAACAGGAACTGCACAGGCTGAGCTGAGGAAGGCACCCACCTTCAGCTAAGGAAGCAGTGACACCAAGGATCAGAGATCACAGGATCGCGTGGGTTTGGAGACAGCCTGAGAGGTGAGAGACTGAGTACAGTGGTACCTCAAGATACAAGTTTAATTCATTCCGTAACCTTGAGGTGTGGGAAACTATGAGACGCTCTAGTCGCAGTAAACTGGTGGGTCGTGTGCAGCCAGTCGATCCTCGTGATGACTCCTATCTCAACTGTTGCTCGTATTTCAAAGCAAAAATTGCTCGCTCCACGACTCGTATCTCAAAAATCTCGTATGTTAGGGCACTCATATCTCGAGGTAGCACTGTGTACAACTGGGAAATGGCCAGAGCCTATATAAAGAGGGAAGGTTGACCCACATCTGCATGAACCTGCCCAGGAGATGAGCACCTCATCCACAATAAGGAACCCAGAAAGCCAGCCTGCTCCTGACCAGACTGGCAGAAAGACAGAGTGGTCTCCCTAGTAACAAGCCAGGAAGCTAAGTGATCACGTCTGTAGCCGTCAGCCAAAACGGCCAGGATGTAATTCATCACCGACAGCATCCCTGCTTTGGGTCTTTTGTTTCCCATTTAGGACCAACCAGAGAAAATCAAACGTTCTCTCCTAACGGAGCTCAAAAGATGCCCGCCTTCCGGTGGTCCTTCCTCCAGCTTGCCCAGGCCAGCAGCCTCCCAGAAGCCATGACCTCCCCTGTTTGCCACTAGGAAACTCTCCACTTCTCCACCTGCCTTGGAGCCTCTGCCAAAACGTGGATAGCGATGGCTGACTCCCTGGCTTTGCAAACTCAGAATAAACAGCCTTTCCTTGTCTCATCTGGTTGACCTCCCTTTGTTTTCACAGGCATAAATGTAAACGGTATAATAATGAAACACAGAGGTTGGCTTTTGCTTTGACCAAAACTGAGACAGGCAAATAGAAGGTAAGCGAATCAAACAGAGTCCGTATAACCGAAAGGCAGAATGAAACGAAGCACTGAAACATAAAAGGTAACATTAAACAAAAAAAAATGACCTTCAGAACGCACCTTGCGGAAATTCCCAATATCTGAACCCTTCCATCTGCCTCGAATGTTACAGGGATTTATCACTGTTGACTGCAGCCTGCAGCGGCTCATCCTCGGGTATTGGAAAGTTCACACCATTTTCCGGCTTTAACCTTTCAGAGAGTGGCAGTTTGAGCAAAGTACCATTTAGGGTTTTGTTGGTTGTTTTGTTTTTTTTTTTCCTTCCCAGTTAAATACCTAATGGTGCCTGCTGAGCCTTGAAATATTTGCCTCATTTATGTCATGAATAAATGCATGCTTGTCAAATCGCTCTAGTAGTATTTTCTCTTTCGCCTCTGCCTCTCTCTCAGAAACAAAACAAGAAATAGTTAAGCACAGGAGTATTATTTAAAATTCTGTCAAATGGTTAAAGTAGTTGGCTTCCCTTCCCTGCCCCCCTAAACCCGGAGAAGTTAGCAGCATGCTGATTTTTAAATTAATGACATTTTCCTCTCTGCGAGAGCAGATCATTTAGAAAGTATAGCAGGGGCCAATTCCTGCCTATAGAGAGAGTCATGTCATGTAATCAGTGAATATTTTTTGTATCAAGAAGGCAAAGTCCAACATACATGCAGAACTCAGAAGCGTTTCATCCCTTTAAGCCATAAAAAATTTTTCTCCACTGTAGCCAAGCTTTTGCTTGACAATGAAATCTCACTGACATCTGATATTTCCATCAGCTGCCAAATCTTTCCTGAGGCAAAATTATTACTAATTGGTAGAAGATGACAAAATTGCCACAGTGTTTTAACATCCCATGGATATTTTTTAATCACTCATTTCCAATATTTGGTTATATCAATATTACCAATCATTTATAAATGTATGTGCTTGTGGGAAAAATAAAAAACACATAACAACAGATACAAAAATAAAGAACTTTATATTGACACAAAACCAAAGATTTTCTGACCAACCCTTCTCATGAAAATTACTCTGTCGTTGATTATATATTTCACATGAAAATTCAGAAAGTACATATTCACTGTGTTGTGCTTCCTACATTCATCACCAACAACAAAACTCCACATTTTTTACCTTTTTTAATCCTATGTTTGGTGTAAAAAGAGAAAGTATATGAATATATGTATTTTTGTATTTTATAATTTAAGCCAGTACTTTATAAAACAGATACTAAATATATGTTCCTAATAAGAACCATGGGATAGGTTTTCTTTTTTCTTAATTAATAAAATCAACTCTAGTGATAATATGTACATGGATTGAACTCATCTGGTTCCTTCCTATGACTTTTGCTATTTACCTGATAAATAATGGAGAGAACCTGGCACTACTTAACAGGACTAGGAGGGGCAGGTTTTTGGAAGTAAGGATCAGATTTTGTTTTTACATGTGGTTAGTAAAATGAAATGATCCTATATAATAAAAGGATAACATGCAAATTGACCCTAAAGGGTATACAACTGGAAAATGGCCAGAGCATATATAAAGAGGGAATTTTGTGAACACCTGGGAACGACCAGTCTCTATGACACAAACTGACCACCAGGAGGCAAATGCTCAATGCAGGATCCGCTCTCTTGTGGTCAGTGTGCTCCCGCAGGGGGGTTCCACTCAGCCACAAGCTGAGCTGACAGCTGCGAATGCAGCGGCAGTGACAGGAGCCTCCCCTGCCTCCTCAGCAGCACTAAGGATGGGTGACTGATGGCTTAGGCCTGCTCCCGGGCTGCCAGAGGGATGTCTGACTTCCAGCTTAGGCCCAATCCCCCAGGGAGTGAGCCTAAGCTGGCAGGTGGCTATCCCCCAAGGTGTCCCAGACTGCAAGAGGGTGCAGGTCAGACGAAGAGGATTTCCCCCCTATGTCCGGGGTGCATGAATTTTCATGCACTGGGCCTCTAGTTACCAAATAAAATAAAGACCATGTTAGAAATAATATTGGGAACCAACCCTGGCAGACGCTATAATGAAAAGGAAAACGTCACAATCTTTCCAGAATGAGGCTAGACTAAGTAACATCTAGGTTTAAATGCCAAGATTTAAAACTCACTTCCTATTTTACCTTTATAGTAATTTTCTTAAATTAAGCAAAAATGCACATAGAAGTGTTCATTTCAAAATCACACTGAAACAACAGCTGAAAACTACTTACATATATATTGTTAAGATCTTACTAAAATAAATTGTAATTCACTTATAGAATGGAATATTTATAAAGCCCTTCAAAAAATTGGAGTGAGTGCTTTATATATTGTTAGATGAGTATTGTGTTTCTTCACTTACACAAAGTAGGTAGATATGCATCACTTTAATATATCAATAAATGAATCTGTATGAAATAGCTCCAAAACTGTAATAAAATAATTTTATGACATTTAACTCTGGGGACTGAAGTTAGAGTATGATTTAGGAGAGAACTATCACTTGCTATCAAAACATTTATATGAATCTTGGAAGTCTCACTGAGTGTTGTCAATTTCTAAATTAATTAACACATAAATAGATCCCCAAAATATTCATTGAATGACTTGTTTTTAGGTGACACAGGAAACACAGTGTGAATCTGATTGAAACAACTGTTTCTTTCATGAAACTAAGATTTTGGGACAAAGACACATAAACTCAGAAATAGGAAACTGAAGGACACAGCAGGGGGAAGTAATAATTTCAGGGCTTGTATTGGATTTTGAAGTTAGGATAGCAGAATTGGGAATTCAGAAGGATCTAAACTAAGAGAGAGAACCCAGTTACATTTTGTTGCAGTTGGTGAAAAATGCACATGTAACATCAGAGAAAAATTTGAGACTGTAGTGATATTTTAAATCCTTATGGAAATTCGGCTATATCTCAGTAAGAAAAATATAAAAATTTGCATAATTCTTAAATAAGGAAAATTCCTATGAATTAGTGTTACTAATAAAACTAAAATATATGGAAGGCAATAATGCTCAGATAAAGAATTTATACATTCTGAAATATTTTACACAATTGTTTTCTACTGAAATATGGAAAAATGCTGATGCACATAAAATTCTAAATTGTTTTCATTTTATCTTATTTTTTAAATATTTTTTTTATTGATTTTTTTACAGAGAGGAAGGGAGAGAAACAGAGGATCACAAACATCAATGCGAGAGGAAGGACAATCGATCAGCTGCCTTCTGCACATGTTCTACTGGGGATGTGTCCGCAACCAAGGTACATGCCCTTGACTGGAATCGAACCTGGGACCCTTCAGTCCGCAGGCCTACGCTCTATCCTTAGAGCCAAACTGGTTAGGGCTGCTTGTTTTCATTTTAATTCATCTGCCTTGTCTCTCAGTTACTGGGTTCTTCGAATTTCCCAGTGGGATGGTATCAGTATCTGATGACAGCAAGAATTTAGGGTAATAAATTATTTATAATGTAATTCTAATATCAATTTTAACAGCAATAAGAACAGCAAATTTTTATTTTAAATTTGTAAACTCTGGGACTCAGTACATCTGTAAATTGTTGGAGTCCAGAATTTATTCTGTCTACATATGTTAATGGGGCAAGATAAGGGAGGATTTTCCTAAAATGAAGAGAGAAATGACTCTAAAATAATTTACAGGAGCAGTTAAAGATCAGCATGTGATATGAAATGGTAAATACTAGACACTATTTTTCAATAACATTTCCAGGAACACTGATAACATGGTCCTTTCATCTCAGTCCTCTCCCCTCTCTTTCTCCGTTTACTGCTCTTTTTATTCCATCATTCCCCATCTCTTGCTCAACAGGTGCCTGGGATTTAAAATCCCAAAATGAGAAAGGTTATCTAAAAAGCAACTAACCTTTAGGAGTTACCTATCTAATCTAACCGAAACACTTCTGAGACTTCTTATATCAAAACCATTTTTAAATGGTTTGGGAGATATCAGACAACATTGACATTTCCACCTAGAGGTTCTGCTTACTTCCTGAACCAAATTGTTGTTTGTGGTGGTGGGGTGTTTTTGTTTGTTTGTTTGTTTGTTTTCCTAACAGGAAATCTGATGGGATTTGTTAGACTTTAAACAAAGTGTTTTTTTTTATACCAAATAATGAAAAGCATAGGTCCCTGCTAAGCCCCTTTGTAAGAGTTACAAGTGACTCAAATTTGCATGATAAATAAAAAGGCAAAAGGCAAGAAAAAGAGGACTCCACTAAAAAATGTCCTAAAAGGGATCATACTATTTTTCTCACTTAGAGAGTCTGAGTTATTTCAGCTGCTCATGTTTTCTGGACTGGCCAAGTTGTGATTCACCTGGATTTTCCCGAATGGCCATTTGATAGTTGTCACATTTTTTAATCAGTACATACTTGTTTAATAATGAAAGGTGGCTGAGAGCAGAGCTTTGGTTGTCACACATCAGAATTTACTGCAAACTTCAGAATGCAATGTGGTATTGTTTTAGAAGATGAGCGAAATTTTGTGCTATTGGCTTCCTAAAATTTTTTTCATAGCAAATACTTTAATGAAATAAGAAATATGCAGATGTGAATGTTTAAGAATATACACTTCTATTTTACATAGAAAAATATTAGAACCAACCTATATGTCTAGTAATGTAGACATTTTAAAAGATGCGTACAATATTAATATGACCCAATATGTGTACTATGATCCAAATTATATATATGACATATATAATTAGGTGTATATATATGCACAAGTATACACATAAATACACATATATTTTACATGTGTCATATTAATTAAAGCAGAAAACATGTTGGTGAGAAATACATGAATATGTTAACAACTATTATCCTCATCTATCAAAACACATTTTACAGGCAGTTTTCAATTTTTCTTTTTGTTTTGCTGGATGTTCTTAATTTTCTAAAATCGGAATCAATATTTTAATTCTCTGAAAATGTTGAATATAATATGAAAAGTACTAAATTTTTCAAGCTGAAAATAATTGCAGGCATAATTGAAAAACGGTAACAACTGTATCTATTAGAATATATACAGCCTTCCTATGTGACTTTCTTGAAATTCAATAGAATCTTTTACGTGTCTTTTTTGTACCAATTTACAGACACTTTACCGCTACTTTATTTTCACACCAGCTCAGAAAACTCTACTGCAACATTCCTATTTTCCCTACATGAAAAGTTGTGCCCATAATCTCCACAATTCAAACAATTAAAGTGATTTTATCAAAAGTCAGTATGAATAATGTATTTTATGTTTTTGCTACTTCAATTAGCTATTTGCACCTTATATCATTACTAAAATCCCTAAATGTAAAAAGTACAACCTATATTCTATCCTAACTAGAGGCCCATTGAACAAAGATTCCTGTAAGAACAGGCCTTCCTTCACCTGGCTGCTGGCACCAGTTTTTCTCCAGCACCCGGGACCCAGCCTTCACTCTGGCCAGGGCACCTGCAGTCTTCCCTCCTGGCCTGAGCACAGGTCCTGCTCCCCGCTCTCCTCCTCATAGCAGGCATCCTGACCCTTGTGGCCACTCTTTCATATGCAAATTAACCTAGCTTTGTTTGGTTAATTTGCATATTCACTCCTGATTGGCTGGTGGGTGTCATGGAGGTATGGTCAATTTGCATCTTTCTCTTTTATTAATGTAGATATTAAAAATAGAACCTCATAAAAGGACCTCCTTAGATGCCAATTTTTTTCATTTTAATTAATCTAAGTAGAAAAATTTTTAAAAATGTCATGTCATGGTTAAGAATTTTATATCTAAGCAATAAGTTTTAGAATTACAGTTCCCAATAAAATGTCTCTGATAATTTATGTGTAGTTATTTCATATACAGTTGACTTCCAAAATCATCTACACGTGCTGTGTAATGCCATCAAGTCTGCAGTTATGTGGGGAGCAGTATTTTCCACATCCTCAGTTTAGCATATCTGCATTATTAAACAGCTTTTCATGGTTTTAAAGATACAATGACCCAAACCTAGAATGATGTTTTTGTCCTTATATCAAAACAGATTCTGCTAATAAAGTTCTATGTTGCCTTGTACTAAAATAAGTGTTCAGAATTAATCAGGGAAGGATGATATGAATATAGCTAAATAGTACTGACCACAGCCTATAGTTCAAACCACTGCAAATCCTTAACAGAGTGTGATTGTTATAAAACCCAAATTCTACCCTTTTCTCTTGAAGATAGCTTTCCCATATTATTTGGGAATATTGATCCTTCACAAAGGAAATTTTAGCTTTAGCAAAAATTCAGATAATAACTAACATTTACTAGAATTTACTGTCAGGCATTGTTCTTAGTTTTATACACGTATTAGAATTCAGAGCAACCCTTTGAGCAGATATAATTAGTCCTGTTCTGTAGATGAGGAAATGGAGGCACATAGGTTAAATATTTTGCCCAAGGACACAAAGCTAGTTCACAAATCGAATACACTGTCTCTTTCTGAATGATTTTCTTTTTTTCTCTTTTATTTCTAACAATCTACCTTCTCACACATATATAGATCATAGTATAAGCTTACTAGGGTCCCAAAAGTTACCATTATATTATCTTTTATTCAGGTACCTTCAGAAACATTTTAAAATCAATTGTAGTGAATGATTTCCATAACATTTTCAAAGCTGAAGATGCTTATATTAATTTGTACTAGTACAATTTAAAAAGATGAATTTGACTTTTTTAAAAATTTACTTAAAATCTGGCATTTGTTTCCAAATTTCAAGAAATAAAAAGTTAAATTTATGTCACTAAGCTTATACCTGGCAGATGTACAAAGAAAATCTCGCATTTCTTCACCTAAACACATGCACTTCATAAGTACCAGCAAGCTTCCATTCCCTTAAAAATTTTGTATTTATTTATTTCTACTGGTGACACTGTTTTAAAGAGATTTTGGTAAAAAATATATATATATATATATATATATATATATATATATATATATATATATATATATATTTAAAAATTAGACCTAATAACAATTTTAAAAAATCCAATTTGACCATTAAGTGGATCACTTTTGTGAACTTCTACAATAATCATGTCAAAATCAAAAGCTAACACGGCCATATAAAGTTTAAGTTTATATGGGCCACAAAAAAACAAAAGCTCCAGTTTTCATAGAAACATAGGTTTGTTTCCATAGAAACATGCTGAATACAAAGGGCGGAAATAAAGGAATAAGCATTAATGAGTATTTGTTTAGGGCCATGTGCGGCCCCCGGGCCACAAGTTTGACATGCTTCCTACACAAGATCTACCCACTGACTGCACGCCACTCTCTAACTTGCTTTCTATAATCATAAGTTTTCCCTGCCATGGTTCTTCTGTCTGATGATAAGTCTTTTCACAAAGATTTTGATCCACCTGGGGCCTGACTACTAAAAACTGTGGTCTCTGAATTAGCGGCAGCCGTCACACTTGGGAACCTGCTGGGACTGTGGACTCTGGAGGCTCCACCCAGGCTTACTGAATCAGCAGCAGGATCTCCCAGCTGTTCCTACACACACTGAAGTTTAAGATGTGCTGCCTTTGGCAAAAAATAAAAAATAAATCTGCCCTTGAATTATTTCATATACTAGTATCTTTATAACTCACTTAGTGATCGCATGCAGCCATATCACTTTAGAAAAATATATCTGGATCAGATTACTTGAGAATAAGTTACTAAACTTTATTAAGAAGAGATTTTTTTTACAATTTTATTCAAAATTATATTCCCAAGATCCTGTATTTTATTAAACCACTGATCATAATCTGCTTTCAAAACTTCCTATATTCTATCCTATATAATAAAAGACTAATATGCTAAGTGTCTGCTCAGCTGGTCGACAGTTCAACCAATCAAAGCATAATATGCTAATGATATGCTAAGTCAGTTCGACCACTCAGGATGACGTGCACTGCCCACCAGGGAGAAGACAGTTGACCAGCCGACCAGTCTCTATGACACGCATTGACCACCAGGGGACAGATGCTTCTACTGGTTGGTTAGCTGGCTGCTGGGGTCCAGCCAACCAGGACTGAGCGAGATGGGCCAGACATGCCCAGAAGCCCTCCCACGTCCCTCCCCAGCCCCAATTGTGCACCACTGGGGTCTCTCGGCCTGGCCTGCACCCTTTCACAATCCAGGACCCCTCAGGGAATGTCAGAGAGCTGGTTTCAGCCCTATCCCGCAGGCCAGGTCAAGGGACGCGACTGGTGCATAAATTCATGCACCAGGCCTCCATTTCATTATAAAAAGCTTATCTTACATCATTATTAAGTTTGACATTTGGATTTTAAATGTTTTAAATTCAGAGACGTGATCCTTGAACATGATCAGAACATACTCTTCATTTTATTTTTAAAATAATAGGAACACTGTTAGTTTGAGATTCTCCCAACATTTTGTAATACAAAAAAATAAGAACTTTTAAGGGCAATAATACACTGAAAAATAATGTGAGCACTGACAGTTATCTCATGGTGACTGTTTACATCATGACCACACAATGCTCACGGAACTCAGCAGTGCAGACAGTAAGCATATACATGCACCATCTTTCAAAAGCAAACAAATTAATTTTGTCAATATATTAATGATTATGAAGTTACATATTCTGAGGTGCAGCTACAGTTTGGACAGGTTCAAGCCTTGGACTGATCAGAGGGCACAGTCCTCTCATGTCCCTGTGCCAGTCCCAGCTTGGAGGGCAGAGCCTCCCAGCATAGTGACAGCCAACAGCTGTAGCTGTAAGCTTGAACCTGGCCCACGTGCCTGAATGATATAGGCTGCAAGTAAACAAAGCTTGACCAGGTGCATGTAGTTGAGTAGGACGGAAACCCACCAGAAGAGAATGTTGTAAACATCTTGACCACGCCCTCACTTTGCCTGGTGGCATCGGCTATAAAATAGACACGGCTTGTAGTCCATGGTGCTGCTGGGTCCCCATCAGCGAAGCAGCATCCACCGAGGCCCAGCTTTCCTGCTCTTGCCTGTCTTTTCTAATCCTTCACCACCCCCTCTCAGGGTCCCTGAACCTGGCTGAGCTGGCGTGGCACCTAAGGCACCCTAGGGCTGAGTATGCCATGGCCATGCAGGCTCCCCACAACATACTAAAGCAATTGTCGCTTTTTCCAAACATAGCATGTCAACATGATCCTCACTAAAACCCATCTGGCTCTGGCTCTTATGGAAACCAGTGTAATTATGTCCTTTACCTGATACAGACTTTTGTCATTCAATTCCATTCCCTTGAATCAATATAGCCCCAAATTACCCTTCTTATCTGGTTGCTTGCTTTGAGTGACTGCATAATTGTTTTCTTGATTAAAAAAAGAAAAGAATTAGACCAATAATATGTCAAGGCAACGCCTTTTTACCAGCTTTCCTAAAATGCTTCCCAAACCATGTTTTTGAGAGTTTTATATTCCAAGGGACTATCTCCAGCTTCTGAGGCCAGCCAGCATTTCCATGCGAGGGCCATTTATAGTTGTGATGCTTGTTAGTGTTTTACATTAATATCCTTTTCATCTACAGTTTTCGGAGCTTTGTAACTACCACATAAGCCTAAAGTCAGAGACCCCCAGTGAGATCAAGAGAGAGCTAAGCACTGATACCTACCAGCAGTCCAGGGAGGGTTTAAGGGAGGAAAAATAAATCGCCAAGCTCTTGACAGAGATAACGCTTGATCCCTCTAATGACTATTGATGTTTCAATCCACAGGTAGTCAGGACTACAAGATGTCTTATCCTAGAATGGCAAACTCTTATTTTAAGAAGCTAGTGTTGTTCTAACTGAAGATATAGACCTCAGTTAAATGGGGACTGTGTGTCTGGCCCCTTAGTATTGCTTGATTCACAATGCCATGTTTTGTTTTGTTTTTGTTGTTGTTGTTGTTTTTTTAATATATTTTATTGATTTTTTACAGAGAGGAAAGGAGAGAGATAGAGAGTCAGAAACACCGATGAGAGAGAGACATCGATCAGCCGCCTCCTGCACTCCCCACAGTAGAGATGTGCCCGCAAGCAAGGCACATGCCCCCAACCGGAATCGAACCCGGGACCTTTCAGTCCACAAGCTGACGCTCTATCCACTGAGCCAAACCGGTCTCGGCACAATGCCATGTTTTATTTCACATATTTTAAGTCAATATGATTTAATTTTATGTAGAGTCAAAAAGGGTTCTTACATGAGATAAAATAATGCTAGCTTTTTACAAATTTAATGTTGTTTATGATAAATAGAAAAAAATATAACTTAAATATAAAATAAAAACCACCCTAACACCACCAAGAAATAATCACTGCTAACATATTTGTAAATATGTTTTAGATGCATCTATATACATTAATATTTATATAATTTCAACATCAAATAATTTGTATAATTTTGAGGCTGATTTGCAGCTCCCTTCATACATCAATGATATTATTAACAGATTGTTTCATGCTTCAACCTTCTTCTGTGTTCCTTTATTATCTACTTTGGGGTCCATCATATATTCATTATTTAAAGCAACTTTTTTAAGTTATTCTACATAGGCCAATAATGGCCCCTCAAAATCCTGTAAATGTTATCTTATTTGAGAAAAGGATCTTTGCCAAGAAAATGAACAATCTTGAGATGGGAAATTTGTCCTTACCCATTAACATGTTACATAATGTGATATATTTATTACAACTGATGAGTTAGTATTGAGACATAATTGTTAACTAAAGTCCCATTTTTACATCAAGTTTCACTCTTATATGGGATACATACATAATGCTGTCTACCTACCATTATAGAACCACACCAAATAGTTTCATGAATGATTAAAGAAAAAATATTTTACTTGTGAAATATCAAAGAGGTTAAAAATACATTTTACTCATAAACCATTACAATTGGGAAAGAATACTTCAGTATGTAACTGACTCAATTTTGAATATGGACAAATGGCATTTATGGCCAATGAGCAGGGTGGCAGGGTGGAAACATCAGGGGTAAGGAGGGTTTACAAACTAAACACACTTGACAATACAGGAATACCTTCCGATATTGCACTTCTCAGATAATGTGGAGCAAACATCACATTTTCCAAGATGAGGCTGTTCTAATTGGTTGTCTCCAATTGGCCCACCAGCCAGCCATAAACAACTAGAGGCCTGGTGCATGAATTTGTGCACCAGTGGGGTCCCTTGGTCTGGCCTGGGGGACTGGGCCAAAACCAGCTCTCTGACATCCCCCAGGGGTCCTGGACTGTGAGAGGGTGCAGGCCAGCCAAGGGACCCCCATCTGTGCACAGACGAAGCCGGGGAGGGATACAGGAGTTTGGCCATCTGAAGAGGGACTGCGGGAGGGTTCCAGAATGTTTCCAGCCCATCTCACTCACTCCAGATGGGCTGGACCCCAGCAGCAAGCTCACCTACCAGTCAGAGTGTCTTCCCCCTGGTAGTCAGTCATGTCATAGCAACGGATTGACTCTCTGCCCCTTGGTGGTCAGTGCATGTCATAGCAAGTAGTTGAGTGGCCTTAGCATATCATTAGCATATTACACTTTGGTTGAACAATCTACCGGATGACCGGACACTTATCATTTTAGGCTTTTATTATATTGGACTAGAGGCCCAGTGCACAAAATGCATCCAGGATGGGAGTGGGGTCCCCCAACCCGGCCTGCACCCTCTTGCAATTCAGGACCCCGCAGGGGATGTCTGACTGCTCATTTGGGCCTTATCATGCAGGCCTAAACCTGCAGTCAGATATCTGAGCCCTGTGGGATCAGGCCTAAAGCAGCAGTCAGCACCCTTCTCACAATCCAGGACTGCTAACTCCTAACTGCTTGCCTGCCTGATCACCCCAACCTCTCTTGCCTGCCTGCCTGATCACCCCTAACAACTCATCTGCCTGCCTGTTTGCCTCTAACTGCTTGCCTGCCAGCCTGCCTGATCAACCTTAAGCACCTCTACCTGCCTGCCTGATTGCCCCTAACCACTCTGCCTTGTGCCTGATGCCCCTCATCACTCTGCCTGCCTGCCTTATTGCCTCTAATTGCTTGCTTGCCTGCCTGCCTGCCTGATCATCCCTAACCACCTCTGCCTCAGCCCCTGCTGCTACAGCTTCGTCTAGAAGGACATCCGGAATGACATCCAAAAGGTCATTTGGCTATCTGGTCTAATTAGCATATTACACTTTTATCATTATACATGAGAAAGACCCAGATAGGCAGAATATTATATTCGTGGCTGCTGTTTTAAACCCTTATGTTCTGTGGCTCATTATGCATCATTATTGGGGCAAGAGATAACTGATATGCTTATTAACAATATGTTTTGCCATTAATAATAATTGCTACCTCCTATTGAGAATCATCTATATAGACACCAGGCACCTCCCCCCCCAAGTTACTTCATATGATGTATCATATTTGTTATAGGTGAAAGTGGTGAATTTTAGAGAATCTAAGTAAAATGTCTTAGATTACCTATATATTTTAAATGCTATGTCTACAGTTCAAATTCAAAATTCTTTTTCTTCCACACTCGTCTATTTCCTCATAGATAGAAAACAATTTAGAGCCCTGTATACATTTTTAATGGAAAATACATTATCCCTTCTCCTGATTTTGTTTAGCTTTGCCAAAACCCACATATCCACACACACTGTTTAGTGACAAGAATTTACTAATGAAGAAAATCAGTTAAAAATGATGTGACTGTCAGAAAATCACCAAAGGAAACCAGCAGATCCTATATACAAAGTAGCTTACTTGAGTTTGCAATTCTCCCTGTAAAAGAGGACCAACACCACAATGCTAAGAATCACTCTTTCAGCAAAATGCTCAAGCTTTCTCTACCCTACCACACTCACATCCACCTAAATTAATGTATTTTTAAAAACTGTCATTGCACATTTCCTTGTTACCTGGAGCTATATGTGGTATAACACTTTTATGGATGTATTTTAAAAAGTGGAGAATCTCCATTCCATAGAAACAACCTTTCACAATTCTCATTTTTTTTTTTTTTTTGGTATAATTTCTTTTGCGGACCTCGGGAACTTGGGAGGGCAATTAAGAAAAAGAAGAAAATCTCTCCCGCTTTCTTTTCATAGTTTCCACAAAGGCAGAAGGAGCTCTGGCTTTCTCCAGCTCCGAGATCATTAAAAAGTCGCCACTTTAATGTAAATACAGGAGACAAAAAAAGTTTCTCCAGGAATTGCTCACAGGTTTCTGGATATGCCACAAGAGAACAAACAGCAACAGATGAAGATGCGAGCAGTCTCAAGTGGCCTGTGAGGGACTTACAAAAGGACAATTCTCCATAACGCATTGTTCAAATTTCTGTTCATCAGGCACAGTGACGCTGTCATAACTGTATTGTTCCAAAAATAAAATCATTAGAAAAGACGTATTTTTCCCAAAATAAGTGAAGGTCATGAGGATATGAGCAAAGAATGGATGACTTATTGATGTGTACAAAATAAAAGTATAAATAATTTGTTATAGCTATTTACATAAATTTCACATTTTGAGCTGAAAGCCTTGTTTCTGTTTATTACATTTACTCTTCCAATATGGAGATCTGAGAAACATAGACCTTGCTTTCATTTTATTTATTATAATAAGAACTGCATGTTGTTTCCCTGACTTCACTAGGGATTGCAATAAAAAGAAAACTTACCCTTCTCACCATTTACAATGCCCTCAGCAGCTACTGCCATGGTACAAAAGATAGTTTGAATTTAGACTTTTTTCAATCCTTCCACTTAATTCCAGACTATTATCTTTTTAAGTATGTTGCTTGGGATATGAATGCAAGAAAAACATTGCAACTTCTACATTCTCTTGTTAGAATTGAGGATGGGCCATTATTTTCTCTGTATTTTTGCAAATTGTGAACCTTTTTTATGAAATAAAATGCACACATCATTACAATATTTTACTTAAATATGTAATAGGCAAATAATTCTACTGCTAAGTAGTGACAGTTATAGTTGCTCTAACAATTTAATATATCTCCTCGAGTCATTGTAAGACATCATTTTTTCCCTTTTCTGATTATATGAGTTATTGTTAATTTCTATAAAAATACTAGGATGTTCTCACTGCAAGGAAAGATTGTCAAGCTGACTCAAAGTATAGTTTGGCATATCAAACTCTTGCAACTATTATTAGAAAAATGTGCCGAGACCGGTTTGGCTCAGTGGATAGAGCGTCGGCCTACGGACTGAAAGGTCCCAGGTTCGATTCCGGTCAGGGGCATGTACCTTGCTTGTGGGCACATCTCCAGTAGTGGGGCGTGCAGGAGGTGGCTGATCGATGTCTCTCACTCATCGATGTTTCTTACTTTCTATCCCTCTCCCTTCCTCTCTGTGAAAACTCAATAAAATATATTTTAAAAGAAAAAAAAAAAGAAAAAAAAAAAA
>PVJN01001175.1:0-98210 GCA_004026805.1 Lasiurus borealis | reverse complement strand
TGTTACACACATATATGGTGACATTTCAGTTGTAAGCTGTTTATGGTAATTCTTTTATTTTCCTTTAAATATCATAAATTGCTAATTAATTATAAAAATATAAAGCTACTATTTTATTTTTATGACCAAAATAATGAGACTAATGGGAAAGTGTTAGCAGAACTGAGTGGTCCAGAAAATAATTTTTGAGAAAAGCTGCTAGATTTATAAGTAATATTTACTATAGAATATGTTTGAAGTGCTCATTCATGTTTGATATAACTATTTTCAAGTCTAATTGTCTGTAAGTACACTAGATTAACTATAGTGGGCCAACTTAATCTAAATATTATTTTTAATTGTTGGTCTTTGAAGTGACAAATACAAAAATGGCATTTCAATCATTATATCTACATATTCAGAGACACATGACTATTTCCAATGCCTAAAATGGGTTTGTAAGAATGGTCCAAAGTACCCTTTTGATTTAAGGGGCCACTGTGATATAACAAAAAGAACCCCTGGAGACTGGAAAGAAAGAGTTTTGTTCTGTGTTCATCCACTCACAACCTAGGAGACCTTGGGAAATTGAAAGGAACTCACTCTGCGACTTTTTCCTTTTCAGTAAACAGAGAAAATTTGACTAAATTATATCTAAAGCCTGATTCAATTTAAAAATTGAAGATGTGTCACTCTTTGCTACTCACGCAAATGAAATATACATTTCACCATATGCTGGACGTTAAGAAGAAAGGATCCATATAGGTCTTTTTTTTTTTTTTTGTACTAAATTCCCTGTGCCCAGTTCCGTGCCTAACGCAACACAAGTGACTCCTCCCAATAACAGTTTGCTGAGCAAATGAACAGTGAATGAATGAATTAATATCTTCACCTGATGGTTATATTTTTCTTATGAAACTATTTGGAATGATGGTTATTTTTTCATAGTTTAATATCGCCCTAATTTTTGTTGTTATTATCGAATGCTCGCTGTGCAAGTAGAATGAATAAAATAATCACCAGCCATTCCGTTTTCTTTGCTGATTTGATGCGGGTAATCTTGACTGGCCTGATCTTTATTCAAATGCTTTAAAATTCTAAGGGGAAAAAAAAGGTATTCTTCTTAGGAAATGGAAAATTATTGAAAATTATAGAAAATGTGGAACATTTGTCACCTGTAGAGTGAATTAGAAAATTCAGAACAACCCTCCTGCTAAGAACCCAAGGCAAAGTACAAATATCCCTAGGAACTTTCCAGGCTGTAAGGCGGTGGTTCTCAACCTTCCTAATGCTGCGACCCTTTAATACAGCTCCTCACATGGTGGTGACTCCCAACCATAAAATTATTTTCGTTGCTACTTCATAACTGTAATTTTGCTACCGTTATGAATCGTAATGTAAATATCTGTGTTTTCTGATGGTCGTAGGTGACCCACAGGTTGAGAACCACTACTGTAGAGCCTCAGGCCATCAGAAAACACAGATATTTAAATTATGATTCATAACAGTAGCAAAATTACAGTTATGGAGTAGCAACAAAATAATGTTATGGTTGGGGGTCACCACAACATGAGGAGCTGTATTAAAGGGTCTCAGAATTAGGAAGGTTGAGAACCACTGCTGTAAGGCATTACTAGGCCAATATCTAGAAGCAGATAGAAATTCAAAAGATCTGTTTCTCCAGTCTAAACTGGGTAGCTGAGACCTTGTGAGTGCAGGAAGCATGATTGAGAGTCTTCTAGGATTTTGGATAAAGAAGTTGAAATTCAGCCGAGACCGGCTTGGCTCAGTGGATAGAGCATCAGCTTGCGGACTGAAAGGTCCCGGGTTCGATTCCAGTTAGGGGCAGGTACCTTAGTTGCGGGCACATCTCCAGTGTGGGCATGCAGGAGGCGACTGATTGATGTCTCTCTCTCATCGATGTTTCTGACTTTCTATCTCTCTCCCTTCCTCTCTGTAAAAAATCAATAAAATCTATTTTTTTTAAAAAAGAAGTTGAAATTCAGAGACAACCCTGGGGGTTTTGCTAAACAGCCTGCACTTTAGGGGGGTGGTGGCCTAAAAACTGCACCCCAGAAATAGAGATGGACTTTCTCTCCTCCCAAACTGAAATCTCAGTCTCTGAAACTGAGGTCCAAGGCAACAGCTGCTAGTTTCCCTGAGGGGTGCATGACAGAGACAAAGGGAAATCTCTAGAAGTTAATGTCCTCGTAGGCCCCCAAATCATTCTTAAAACAATTTTATCAATTGCAATACGTGGCACTTCTTCAACCTACCGGGAATACAACAAAACACAGTGGAAGGCCGTACTATCAGAGATGCTGTGTATTCACTAACAAGCACTTTCCTGTTAAAATAGAGAAACATATAAACTCTGCTGATTTCCGCCACTGTCTCTGGGTCCAAGGAAGGCTGCCACTCTGTGTCCAGTCTGAAATTCAGCAGGGAAACACAGACTCTGCCCCTGGCATTTCAGGCCACAAAGAAAACACCAAATGCAATGGAAGTCTCCCCACAGTGCAATCCATCTTCATCACTCTTCACCTGCCATTACCAATGAAATGCCCCATTTTTCTTCCCCCCTCCCTCCCACGTCTCAGGGTTTCCCCTCGAACATCCAAAGAGACCCCCAGGAATGAAAATACTTATTATTTATTCCAGTTTCCTGGGGGAAAGTTAGCAGTTCAGCAAAAAGGAAATCTTTGCTACTGATAACAGAAAGGAGAGAATGAATGAATGAACGAATGAATGAATGCTCAATCTGAATGAATGTTTAATGAACATATTTGAATTGTGAAAGATCAAGTGTTTCCATATCTTAGTGAGATAATTGCGTATTAGAAAGGCATGAGAAATAGACACGGGGCGTGGCTAAGGGGTTCTCATGAATTTGCACTGGGGCCCTCATCAGGAAGTTGGCATTTGGACAAAAACTTCAGGTAGGTGGAAACATCACCCCAACATTATAACCTGGAGGACACACTTTTCAGGCAGAGCAAGCAACCCGGGCCAACTCTTAAAGCAGAGATATGCCTTTTGTATTTTTCAAGAGCAAAAAGGAGACCAGTGTGGCTTCAGCAGAGCTGAGACGTAGAAAGGTTAGTAAACAGGGAGAACAAAGTGAAAACGGTATGAGAGGGGGGAGAGGGAGAGAATTATGTAGGGTTCTGCAGGCATACGCCACTGTAAACTCACTGTCTTTTATTTTTGAGGTAACGAGGAACCAGTGGAGTGTTCCACATAGAAGAGTGACGTGGCACAATTTGCATTCAGAAAGAGTTCCTCAGGCCTCTATGAGAACACATCGTGGTGGGCAAGGGGAGGACCTGGGAGGACACGCAGGGGCTATCTGAGGGCCAGGGTTAAAGAAGAGAGGATACATTTCCAGCGATGGCCACGGGTTGGTGAGAACCAGCTGGCATTTCCGTTGTGTTGAAATTGGGGACAACAGGATCTGTTGCCTCATAGAATGTGAAGAAGGAGAAGGAGAAAAATGGACCGCCTGTAGATTTTCAGCCTGGAGTTGCCACCCACTGAGATGAGAAACACTGCCATGGGAGCAGGTCTGGAGTCAGGTCGGTCAGAATACCAGTTTTGAAAGAGGAAAATTGGCAGGTGAGTTAGAAACAGAAAGAGAAAGCAAATAGGTACTTGCATGTATTAGCCTGGAGTTCTCACAGAGTTCAGGCTGAAGGAAAAGCTAACATTCTCGGTGCTACATAAGATCGGCAAGAAAACTGGTGGAAAGAGAAGGTTAAGATGGAACAGGTAAAAGGTAAATGCTTCGAGATGGAAGAATATTCCTGAGAGACTGAACAGGAACAGTGTGAGAAGTGGGGGGAGATCTTGTGAACAGGGGTCCTGGAAGTTCCCTGAAGAAACTGTGACCAGAAGAATCAAAATCAACTCTGCAAGTGATGTGAGGCCATGTGGGAGGAGGGACTGAAATTGGCCATTATAAGACTCTTCTTTCCAGCTGCATTAGTTTGAACAGTAAATAATTGCTGATCATCAAGTGTTTAGACCAGCGGTTTTCAACCTGTGAGTCGAGACCCCTTTGGGGGTCAAACGACCCTTTCACAGGGGTCGCCTAAGACTATCAGAAAACACATATTTCCCATGGTCTTAGGAACCAACACAGCACTCCTCGGTGGAGCAAAATGTAGCAATGTAGTTTACTGTTGTTATATGAAGACTGTTACCCATGCTACACCACGATTCAAGACAAAATTTCATTCATTTGTCATTAGAGATAAATATTTCACAATATATAATTACATATTGTTTTTGCGATTAATCCCTATGCTTTAATTATGTTCAATTTGTAACAATCAAAATACATCCTGCCTATCAGATATTTACATTACAGTTCATAACAGTAGCAAAATTACAGTGATGAAGTAGCAACAGAAATGATTTTATGGTTGGGGGTCACCATCACATAAGGTTGTGGCATTAGGAAGGTTGAGAACCACTGGTTTAGACTGACCAAAAGGCAGTAACTTATGGTTCCGTCTGATATTGTGTACTTTATCGTTTCACAACAAATGTCTAAAACCAATAACAACATGGATAATGTCAATGATCCAGGCAGTAGGAATTAATTAAAACTGCAAGCCGAATATTATTTTCAGTTATGAATCTGAACTTAGAACAAAAGATTTGCCTTCACCAATGTTTGCAGCAGCAATAATTACCTTATTGGAGACTTTGGAAAACCTATTTGCATGTGAGAAGAGTGCCAAAATCTAAACATGCCAAAACAGTGCAATGGGATCTACTCTATCCTATAGAATAAAAGCCTAATGTGCTAAGTGTCTGGTAATCCATCCGCCTTTTGAACAATCAAGGGGTGATATGCTAAGGTAGCTCAACTGCTCACTATGACGTGCACTGACCAGCAGGGGCAGTCGACCAGTCACTATGACATGCACTGACCATCAGGGGGCAGACGCTTCAACCAGTAAGTGAGCTTGCTGCTGGGGTCCAGCTGAGTGAGAAGGGTTGTCACACCCTGGAGTTCTCCCTCAGCCCCTCCCTGGCTGGCCAACCTCCCGTGTCCCTCTCCGGCCCCAGTTGTGCACTGGTGGGGTCCCTCGGCCTGATCTGCACCCTCTCGCAATCCAGGACTTCTTGGGGGATGTCGGAAAGCCAGTTTTGGCCCGATCCCGCAGGCCAGGCCAAGGGACCCCACTGGTGCACGAATTTGTTCACTGGGCCTCTAGTTGGGTAATAAAAGTAATAAATACTAAACAGATATTCTATCCTATCTGCTGTACAATTTTAAAAGCCAGTGTCTCTTACTCGTCCTTTACAAACATGTCATTTTGAGAGAAAACTCATCATGCTGATGAAGGTAAGTTTCTATGTTCTATGCACAACTTAGTGCTGCTTAGCCTAGCAAGCCAGCCTATCACACATGTAGAGATCTTAAAGCTTTCACCGTGCTCACAGTTGTCCCGGAGAAGCTCTACAACAGGGTGTCTTCATGGGAATTATACCTCTGCTGACCCATTGTGCTAGCACTTACATCTAAAGCTCTGTCTTTCAAAACATTTCTAGCCCAAACCGGTTTGGCTCAGTGGATAGAGCATTGGCCTGTGGACTGAAAGGTCCCAGGTTCGATTCCAGTCGAGGGCATGTACCTTGGTTGTGGGCACATCCCCAATAGGGGGCGTGCAGGAGGCAGCTGATCGATGTCTCTCATCCATGTTTCTGACTTTCTATCCCTCTCCCTTCCTCTCTGTAAAAAGTCAATAAAATATATTTTTTTAAAAACATTTCTAAATTAAGCCGATTTCATTGAAAATATTAACCGTGTTACAGATAAAATGTCAGGGAGGCTAGTCTGCTTGCTCCTTTCTCTTAATGCATACTGCCTTTGTCCATATTATTGGTCTAACCATTAAAAAAAAATCCTCTATCTTATGTTCTGCATAATCAGCTTATGTCAAGCAGATTTGAAGTTAATTACTATATTTAAAGATTTAAATGTATACACTTTGGCTTTAAAACCCTTTAAATTTTTCTGTCATTACAATGTTTACTTTGATTGTTATGACCCAGAACACAATAGAAACCTAAATGCGCTGAAACCAAAACAATAACCAATGCATTATAATTTTCAAAAGTAACTGATTCGATGTTGCTTTTCCAACTTGACCAATACTGTGTGTTTGTTTGTGTGTCTGTGTGTGTGTGTGTGTAGATGTGAGTTCAGCTAAAAATAGGGAAGAAAGATAAATGAGGCATAAAAAAAGATCAGTACAATGCCATAGATAACGAAAATCTTGATTAATTTCAGCCATGTAATTTAATAATCCAATTTACCTTCACCCCCACCTTAAAACAGCACCTTAATGGCAGAAGTAAGAAGTTCGGGTACATAGGAAATAATCATTGATAGATTACAAATCTAGTGTCTTAGGGATCTAAGAGGAGGAACAATTCATTTATTTTTATCATTCCCTCGCACTTTCTTGAGAAAATGAAAGTACAGTTGATTTCAAATGCTAAGAAATATGAAGCTTTTTTGTTTTCAGGCTTTTTAATTCAGACTGTGAATTCAATTAGTTCTACTTGAAGCATTCAATGATAAATAAGACCCTGACCCTCCACGGGAAACAATAAAAAGTGTGAGGATGACTTTCTGCATTATGTTTTGAATGCCCGGAATAAAAACACACACAACAATGTCAGTCTGCTGTTTCTGGGCCTCCTGCTTTGTGGAAAGCAGCTGTTTATTTCCACTGGGGTGGTTTTCTTCCCACTCCGATTCCCACTCTCCCAAAATAAAGAAATAAGTAAACAAAACAAAAACCTCATTCCATGTATGTTCACTTTCTTCATGCCATTATGATTGTACATTACAATTTTAAAAAGCAATTTATATCTTTTTTTTTCTTTAACTTAAAAATTATTTCTGAGTGCAGATGTTAAAACAATGCATTTTATTCCTATTTGGATTATAAAGTTTTCTAATTGCACACTAAGAAAAAAAATATTTTAGAGTTTTATATGGAAAGAGGACAGAAATGTAACTGATACTCCAAATTATTTATATGTGTAGACATAAATGTTATATTATTACTGATATTGGATACATGTTAGCTTATTTTTCAAAACTATTATGACAATTGGTACATTTGTCTTATATGAATTTACTTAAAATGCATTTTATTTAATAACTAAGACTGTCAATATAATTTTTGGCTATTAAATTTCATTGGTTTTGTTCTTGACTATATATTCTTCAAAGATTTCACTCCATAATTTACTTCCAGGATTTGAGGTTTTATATGAGGGGTGACCCGAAGAGCGGGGAATCTTGGAGATATTAGCAGAAATGGGATAAAAAATTATACAGCTCAAAGCAGTCAGTTGGTGTCCCCAAACCGGATTAAAAAAAAACAACAACAAATAGAATGGGATGCTGATGCCTGAGGCGGGGTAACCCAGGAAATCTCTGTCCACTTGATCCTTGAGGGGACTGATCTGGAACTAAGAGGATGCCAACACATTCCGACATGCCAGTCTGCAAGCAGAGATTTGACTTCTCTCAGCTGTCCGTGGGACTTTGCCTTTAAATGACTCTCAGACTTCAGGGACTGAAGGACAAGTCACCTTTCATTAAGCGGTGACCCCTGTCTGCTGGCAGCGAGCACTGGCAGGGGAATAAGTCGGGTGTGCAGACCATTGAGGGGAAGCCTGTTTTACAGGGAAACGTTCGTGTTGAAATGTCCGGCGTGTCTCCTGGTGCCTGTTTAAGAGGCTCTCCCCAATCACACCGGGGGAATGATTGCAAAGACATTGGTGGACAGGAAGGATGTGATGCAGCAGCACAAAAATATTTAGTGAAATGGGCACCTGCCAAAGGCAGGCCACGGAGCTGAAATGGAGGTGAAAATGCAGAGTTTCGGGGTGAAAATGCATTCTGGCTTTTACTCTCTGCTTTTGGCAAAGGTTACAAGAAAAGATAAACCCAGAAGAGAACGAGTCTATCTGTATAACAAAATGAAAGTAAACAGGATAGCAATTTAGGGCTTTGAGGTGTTGGAAAACACTGGTTGCCTCTATACTGCAAAGGTATGAAATAAGATACACGCGGCTTTGAGTGACACAGTCTTATTAATTTACAATAGTTACAATGTGGAAACAGCCTAGATGCCCGTCAGCAGATGAGTGGATCAGAAAGCTGTGGTACATCTACACGATGGAATATCATGCTGCCATTAAAAAGAAGGAATTCTTAACCATTTGTGGCAACCTGGATGGGACTGGAGAGCATTATGCTAAGTGAAATAAACCAGTCAATGAAAGAAAAATACCACATGATCTCACTCATTTATGGATAATGAAGAACATTGTAAACTGATGAACAAAAAGATAGATACAGAGGCAGTAAATCATCAAACAGACTGTCAAATTACAGCGGGAAGGTTAGGGAGAGGTGGGGTAGATAAGAGATCAACCAAAGGACTTGTATGCATGCAGATAAGCATAACCAATAGACGCAAGACTTTGAGGGATTAGGGTATGCCTGGGAGTGGGGGCGGGAGGTAATAGCAAGATATGCATACATGTAATACATTAATAAAAAAATTTTTAAATAAAAATTAAAAGGAAAAAAATATATTCAGTCTGTGGCATGTATATGAACATGCTCTTTCACTTAACGACACTATTTCTAATAATCACATGATAGCTGCCTGTATGTTTAGAGAAAAACTGTTGGGCCAGGAAATACAATCAATCAATCAATCAATCAATCAATCGATAGATAGATAGATAGATAGATAGATAGATAAATAAATAAATAAATAAATAAATAGTTCAATTATACTGTCCCTGCTTTAAGATTCTGTGTTGGGTTTATAAGAATAAAGGTAGGAGATGTCTCTTAGTTTAAATCTTTAGTTTATAGGTTATTAGACTTGTAAGTTATATATCTGGGGCCAATGAAAAGGACTTGCATCCTTTAAAACCTTTGCTCTGTAGTTGGATATAAAAATTAGGTATAGCCGAAACCGGTTTGGCTCAGTGGCTAGAGCATCAGTCTGCAGACTGAAAGGTCCCAGGTTCGATTCCGGTCAAGGGCACGTACCTTGGTTGCGGGCACATCCCCAGTAAGGGCATGCAAGAGGCAGCTGATCCATATCTCTCTCTCTTCAATGTTTCTAACTCTCTATCTTTCTCCCTTCCTCTCTGTAAAAAAAATCAATAAAATATATTTTAAAAATTAGGTATAGTCCCTATGAATAGAAAGAAGGATGAAATGGTATTTGTTTCCAGACTGCCTCTCACTGATGTCTCATCAAACAGAACTGCCTGTCCTTCCTGTACATACAGCTAGACTAAACTTCCCAGCCTCATTTGCTGTTTTAACTGGGTAACTGGCTGATTCCAGCCCAATAAACAAAAGTGTAAATCAGGAGAGGTTCTGGCAGGCTTATCACAGGAAAAGGTCCCAGGAGGAATTCGCCATGTTTATCATCCTGAGGAACAGACAAGACTTCCAAGGTTCTACCATGCTACGGACAATTGTTTGACCTACCAAAACGATCAAGATTCTTTTATGTGATCAATAAGTTCTAAAAGCCACATTTCAGAGCAAATACTATGGCTCAGATCATAATTCTTTTTCCACGCGTCTTACAAACTTCATATGTAGTCACGGGAATTGGAATTGTCTTAAATCCGTAATATGGCAACAGGTTTGAGCCGAGCTGTGCATGCATTATCATATACTGTGACCTGGTTTGTAGATAAAAAGATAGTTAAGTGTCCTTTCAATCTCATTGGATAAGCAGGTCAACATTCTCTTGGAGAAAGCCGGGGTTCTTCTCAAAGGTCACCCAGTTAATAAATAGTAGAAATAAGAGCTAAAGCAAGGTCACCAGGCCCTTGATTATTTCCCTCTAACATTGATAGCAGCCAAAATATTACAAATGAATACTAAAGCTATGAATGTTAAAAGTAATATCATTATAGTTCCTACACATGCAAAAACCACAATTCTGTTCAGTGAATTGGAGTCATGCCCCCGATAAATAAATGCTCTTAGAGCTAAAAAAGACCACTTTTAAAAAGCTGTATTTCTAAGATATCAATACAAATGATAGTTTTCAGAGCAACTACATTTCTACCAGCACAAACTGCAATAAATTGCACTTTGGAGAAATGAAAGATTCATTCTAATACCCTGCCCACATGTGACTGGATTTCCCAATGTGGTCATTTTCAAAACTTCATATTAAATATGAAAATTTTTAAGATGATTTCGGAGAGAAACATCCAAGAGGATACAAGGCTGAGGAGTAGATGAGAATTCAAAAATAACTCTTGGTTCTTCTCCAAACTAGATACATCTCCGGCCTGTCAAGCATTAGATTACTATGCAGACAGAGGAAAGTCTCGCTTCTCTAATTACTCATCTTTACATCCCCCCTTTCCACGTCTGTAGTAAAAGTTGCAACCAAACTTGGATTCTTTTAGCCTCTCAGGTCTCTACTGAGAGGCTTTCTTGGCTTCATCAAGTGAATAAAGAGAGGAAATGTGAAATACGTTAAACATTACCAGAAAGCGCTGCAGCAGGCAAATCTGCAGCCAAAGGGCCATATAATGATTCCCAAAGACAAACAAAAGTGGATGCCTTTCCCGTGAACTTACCTTCATTAAAGTGAGTATTGGAATATTTACAACCTAGACTCATAACTTAGTGATACTCATTTTTTAAAAATATATTTTATTGATTTTTTTACAGAGAGGAAGGGACAGGGATAGAGAGCTAGAAACATTGATGAGAGAGAGACATCAATCAGCCGCCTCCTGCACGGCCCCTACTGGGGATGTGCCTGCAACCAAGGTACATGCCCTTGACCGGAACCAAACCTGGGACCCTTCAGTCCACAGGCCTATGCTCTAGCCACTGAGCAAACCGGTTTCGGCGATACTCATTTTAAATTCCTGGCTTGCTTATCAGAGTTGCAAAATGGGAACATGCGTCTTCAGTTTTAGAAAAGCATGTGACTTGCAGCCATTCAAAGCTTTGGCAACATCAATGCAGCTATTTATTATTCAACAGGTGACGCACAATCATGTCCACAGGTGCTACACTTCCTTGAACAGCACTGCATCTGTGCAGAACGCATGAATAGAACCCAAGGCAAAGGTGCATCACTAAATTCCTTAATGATTAAACTAAGTATGATACATCACACATAAAGATATGTTAAATATCGCATCTAGTTTTAACATTTACACATAGATATGTAGCATTATATTTTATCATAGAAATTTAGAGTTAGGCGGAATCCAGAAAAATAACTAGGGACATGCAAAATTAAGAGGGTATCAAGTTTTGAAATTGAAATACAATTTGTTATTTTAGAGGAGATAACAGCTCTTTTTAGAGAAAGTGCCAACATCATAGTTCAGTAGATCTGGCCACTTTACTGCACTGGACTCATAAAGCCAAAATTATGAGAGCCCACAACCTGGGCATGTGCCCTTGAACAGAATCGAACCCAGGGCTCTTCAGTCCGCAGGCCAATGCTTTATCCACTGAGCCAAACCAGTTAGGGCTAGGTGATGCCTTTTATAACGTATGCCTTTCAGCATGCCTTCCACTGTGCTGCGCACACACGGACTGCCCATTAACACTTCTGATTAATTCACAGATATGCAGTTTAAGTCCACATCAAAAAACGTTGTTACATGTAAAATTTGACCTTCTTCAGAACACATAGCCTAAGCTTAGTCTTCTAAACCTCACTGCTATTTCAATTATTCTAAAGCAGTTCATTTATAACAAACACTAGCCACACTTAATCATTATGACTGAGATCAAATGTAGAAAAATATTTTTACTCTAAGAAAACATTAAGACTATTCTTGCTGCCTTTAATTTTTAATCGGGAAAAAAGTCCCTTTGGGACAGTATAAAGCATTACACTGATTATGTATTTCATTATGGTTCCTGATACAGAGGGCAAGAGTCGGATTCATTTTTAAAACAGTAAGAAAAAACAGACATTGAAGCGTGAAGCAACAATAGTAATTCAGAATAAAATTAGAAGAATGTAATGAGAAGATATAAGCCTCTGGAAAACAACAATCCAAAGGTGAAACCTATTTAAAATTATTCCCCATAAACACTGGATAAATGTACGTTTTTCTTACTGGAGGTCTGAAATTTCCATTGATTGAGAGTGATGAAGAGGAAGGAGTGAAGTGACTGGTTCCCTGACCCATGCCTATTCTTGCTCGCAGCAAACTGCCACCTGGAAACAAATAAGATGACCTAACAATTTCACCTGTGGCTTTTCTCATTAGAAAAGTGAAAACAACTGGATCAGTATATGGAGAAATAACAGAAATGTTGTCAGACCATGAATGTCCTTACTGGAAAACAAAACCAAATAATAATAATTATTATTATTATTATAATTCTATGCTATTAGTAAAGCTTAAATATACAGTTACCAGGTATGGGAATCTCAGTAATAGAAAGGCAAATTTTGTCACATGAGAATGGATGAAAAAAAAGCAATGGCCAACTGCCTAGCCCTAATTTTTTGGAACATAAAGTAATTGAATTGAAAGAACATTTAGAGATTATTTAAACCTGTGTCTAATACACTTCGGGAATTCTTACTTGAATCAGTGGATAGCTAGTTTTTCACTCTTTTCAAAAAATAAGCCACTCAAGGCTGTTACTGCATACAATCTGAGAATATGAGTTACAATGCATGCTTATTGAATAGCTAGCTTGTAAAATACAGTAAACTATTACATTAACAGGTTTTCATATATTCTAACAATAATTTTAGTAGTTCTATAAGGTAGGCAATGCTTCTTAAAATGTTTTTGGGAAAATACTTTTTCTTGCTAATTTTCCAGCCCCACATTTCTCATGAACATAGATGTAAAAGTTCTCAGTAAAATATTAGCAAATTGAATCCAGGAATGTTTAAGAAGAATTCTCTACCACGACCCAGTAGAATTTATTTCTGATGGCCAAGCCTGGTTTAACAGCTGCAATATACTAAAATACTAGTTATGGTATTCAAGCTTGATATATTAAAGTCAGTTGCTTTTTTAAATGTCAGAAATGAACTTTTGGAATTTGAAAGTGAAAGCACAATATCATTTGTATTAGCACCTCTCTAAATATTTATGTGCAAATGTAATAAAATACATACAAGGCCTGTATGAGGAAAACTCCAAACTCACAATAGAAATCAAAGAAAAGCTAAGTAAATAGAAACATATTCATGTTCATTTATAGGAAAGCAATGTTGTTAAGATGCTGATCCATGCAACTTGGTCTATTGATTCAGTGTTTCCTGACATCCCTACAAGTTGTTTTGTAGTTATCAATAAACTGATCCTAAATTTATATAAAAAGGCAAAAGACCCAGAAACCAATATAATACTGAAGAAGCAAATGAATGCAGGGGACACACACTTTCAAAATTCAAAATATTCCTATAAATCTGTATCAAGACAGAATGACAGAATGATATTGGCAAAGTAACAAATAGGTCAATGAAACAAAATATAATGCTTAGAAAGAGGCCCATGCAAATATAGTCACCTGATCTTCACACAAGGAGCACTTTAAAATCATGTACTAAAATTGGTAGTCAGTGCAATGACAAATAAATGGAAAAGTTCAAAATTTGGTCATATATTCAATTAAATGTCACCAAGTTTAAAAGATGAAAATCATATTAACTATGTTCTCATATATACCACCATCAATTTAGCTAATGATGTATATAAAAAGTCAATAATTGGGAAAATGTATAGATTATAAGTTAAGAAATATAGAGGTCAAAATAATTCATTGTTCCAGGAAGAAATCACTATAAAAACTGGTAACATGCTTTAAATTAAATATAAGTGAAATATAATTATTAAAACTTGTAGGATGCAAAGCCATACTTAAAGAACATTTTACAGTTTTAAATGCATTCACTGAATAAGCAAACAAGCTAAAAATTAGTTACACATCCTTCTGTGAATGAAAATATATTGCATCCACAAGAAATAAAAAGAAATAAAAGTAACCACAGAAAATAGATTTAAGGAGATCAACCAAAGAAATACTGGTGTTTTAGAAAGACAAACTTCATAATTTTTTGGCAAGGGCAATTGCAAAAATATTTAAAAGTACAAATCAAATTCAGGAATTAAGGGGGACTTCACTGCAGATCCTATGAACATTAATAAAATTTGAAAAACTAATAACTTATAGAATTATGTAAATACTTTTCCACAAATTTACGATCCATGTGATTTCATTAATGAATTCAACCATTCATTTCAGAAATTAATCATGTCAATCTTAGACATTCCAAGAAATAGGAAAACAGAAATTACAAATAGCTCTTTTTCTTCTAGCGAACACTTGATACAAAATCCCGATAAAAAAATTGGAAAAGAAGTATTTTATATACATAATTTTAACCACTACAGGGGAACAAGTTATGGGCTTGGTAAATGAATGATTTAACACAAGGAACATTACCAATGCAGAGAAAAATATGGACAAATTAATCTACCTCAAATAGGAAATTCTTCATCAAAAAAAAGTATTTTAAACAGATTGAAAAGGCAAGCCAGCATATAATTACAGGACACCTACTGAAAAACAACTTATGACCAGAATAATCAAAACACTGCTGGAAAATTTCTTAAAACACAGACAACCCAACAGAAATAAATGCAAGAAACTTGAACAGGAAAGTGAACCAAAAACTTAGGCGCTCAATGTCCAATAATGATTTAATCCAAATGTTATCAATAAATTCTACAGGAGTTATCATTATACACCCTCTGATACGGTGAACAGTAAAAAGTGGTTTACTATACCTTGAGCTGTCCAGGATACAGGAGGAGGAAATGATTCTACCGGGGCTGAACACTGGTACAAACACTTTGGATGAATGTGGGGCAGTCCATACATACATCCTAAAATTGAACATAAACACGCTGTGACTCAGCAATTCCACTCTTCAGTGTACTAGTATTTTCAACAGAAATGCAGGCCTGAGGACATCTGACTCTTACCAGAACTTTCAGACCTTAATTATTCTTAACAGCCAAAAGCTGGGAACAATTCACAGGTTAATCAGCATGACAATGGATTGCCTAGTAGTAATCATTTGAAGAGCAAACAATAGCTCTATGAAACAATTTAAGTCATCTCAAAATCTTGTGGCAAAGAACCCACACAAAACCATTCCAGTTTTATGTTTTAATTTACTTCAAGTCATAAACAGGTAGGAATTAGTGATGTTTGCATGAAGAATTAATGAAAAGGTTCAATGTTATGTATGACTTGCTCTGGTTACAGGAGAGTTCACTTTGTGGTAATTCACTGAGCTGTTAAGATTTTTCTCATTTCTCTGTGTTTGTTAAACTTCAAGTAAAGTTTAAAAATGCAAGAAGGAGGATTTGCTATCCACTTCAGAATATTAGAAGACATTCATTTACCCCTTTTTTACTAGAAAAAAATGTAATGTAAAATATTCTTTTAAAATTCTATATATTTTAAAAGAAAGAAGCAAGAGGAAGAGAGGTAAGAGGAAGAAGAGATACAGAGAAAGAGAGAGAGAAGCATTTGGCATTTGTCTTCCCAGGAAATTCATCTGGTGGAAAAATTATCTCTGATAGATAAATAGGCATATTTACTTCTGGTAAGAAAATTAAATCTGACTCAGTAGAACCTTAATAAGCAAAATATATAAAGCATTGCTTTCTAAGCTAGACTTTATAAGGGTCAATTTTTTCATAATAAATGTAAAATTTCTGAGATGCAGTTTGTTTTGAAAGCTTTATTATTTATTATTGTTATTATTCAGACTGGCATATTAGAGCATATACAAAAATGAATCTATACATTTTCTTAGCTAATAAGAAATGGAATTATAAATAAATGTGTTCTGATGAAAAACTGCCCACAAGATAACATATGCCTTCTATACCTAGTACATATATCTATATACCTAGTACATCTGCCTGTCTCCCTACCTACTCTTTTACACACACACACACACACACACACATATAAATATTATTTGTTGCACAGAAGTTCCTATTAAAATTTTGCCATATTTTAGTTATATGTATGTTTCTTTGTGCTTTCCTAGTCTGGCAAATAATCACATAGGGGAAAAGACTACTTATTGTAACTGCTATTGGACATTAACTGAGCCAAATGTAAGGCTAGGCAAATTACTTAGGTTGACTGATCTAATTCTCACAATGACCCCATAAACTAGATATCATCATTATGGGAATTTTGCATACAAATATCAAAATCTAGTCAATGTTAGAGCCGGGATTCCCACCCGGTAGTCGATATCCAAAGTCTATGATTCTAAAGGAGTCACTATTAGAAATTCCCCTAAGAGGAAATTCCTCATCCCTCACCTGCCTTTTTCCAGTTCCATCCATGTAGTCCTGTTTGTTCCTGGCGCTCTCTGCACCGTGAAGGATGTGGTGAGCAGATTTTCAGTTCATCACAGGCATAGGTGTGCGAGAGTGCCGGGGCATGGAGTTCACCTCATCCCCTATTTCTTCCAGGAACAAGCCTCCTCCAACTGTTTTTGCATTTTCATTTCTCCCTTTCAAGATCTACTTCACTAAGGACTTCTGTTTACAGGTGGAATCTCTTCATGCTTTTCTTTTGTATCCCCTTGCATTCAGGATGCTGGCAAAGTTGAAGAACACTTGCTGAAGCAATTTCTAGAGAGGCATCCTTAGTGAGAGGGGCTCACAGTCTGACCAGCCACCCAATGTTGCTCTCCTTTGGAGGGTGCCAGCCACCAAATCAGGCAGAGTGTCATCTCAAGACCCTAAGAAAGGGCCACCTTGACTACACAGCCCTCCCCAAGGACATGCAGCCTACCTCCACTCCCATGACAGATGTCTGGCCACTTGGCGGGAAAGGAAGTTATAGCCTCGGGACCTCCTCCACGGGGCAGGCACAGCTGCTTTCTCTGAGGCCAGAATGCCCCCATCCTGGGGCAAGCCCCACAGGTGAAATGTCTTTTCCAAGGTCAGGGCCCAATCTTCCCTATACTTCTTTAACCCAGGGTTAGTTCCCTTTTAGCATTCTCAAAATTTCTAATATTTCTACTTTAAATGTTATGCTTATAAATAGACTATTGCACAGGTTGTTTGCTTGGTTGTCTGAACCACTGAGATTATGTCCAATTCATCCTTATCAATTATACTGATTTGCCTGATTAGTCATACTATTAGCATTACTCCTACAGTACTAGTATTTTTTTTTCAGATGAAAATTTCCTTAAAACTATTTTTAAATCATTCTTCCATAGAGATCTTCTAGTTCAGCGTTCTCAATCTGTGGGTCGTGACCCCTTTGGGGGCCGAACGACCCTTTCACCGGGGTCGCGTAAGACCATCGGAAAATGCAGATATTTACATCACGATGCATAACAGTAGCAAAATTTCATGGTTGGGGGTCACCACCACATGAGGAACTGTATGCAAGGGTCGAGGCCTTAGGAAAGTTGAGAACCACTGTTCTAGTTAGTAAGGATTTGTCAACCTCTGAATATCCAAAAAATGTTTTCACTTGTCTTTTTCCACAAATTATGAAGTGGTGGGGCAGAGGAATATAGTTCCAAATTAATTTTCCCTCCGATATTTATGTTGCTTTGTCATTCCACATTCAGCATATATAATGAAAATTTCATTATGAATCCAATTCATATTCCCTTGCAGCTAAGCCTTTTCACTCTGCTTTTCATTCTGTGTATTATATTGTTTTCATTTTTAATTTGCTGACAATAATGTTTTAAGTTTTGACATATTTTTTTTCTATTTTATAAAAATGTCTAGAGACCCAGTGAATGAAATTGGTGGATAAGGAGGTTGACCTTCAGCCCAGCCTTCTCCCTCTCCAATCTGGAACCCCAAGTAGGATCAGGACTAAACAGTCAGACATCCCTCTCACAATCCAAGATTGCTGGCTCACAACTGCTCACCTGCCTGCCTTCCTGATTGCCCCTAACCCCTTTTGCCTGCCAGCCTGATCACCCCCTAACCACTTCCCTGCCAGCCTGTTTGCCCCTTACTGCTCTACTCTGTGGGCCTGGTCACCCCTAACTGCCCTCCCCTTAAGGCTTGATCACCCCCAACTTCCATCCCTTGCAGGCCTGGTCCCTGCCACTTCTAACCCCTGCTGGCCATCTTGTGGTAGCCATCTTGTATCCATATGGGGGCAGGCTCTTTAGACCACATGGGGGCAGTCATATTGTGTGTTGAAGTGGTGGTCAATCTGCATATTACTCTTTTATTAGATAGGATAGAGGCCTGCTGCACAGGTGGGGGCCAGCTGGTTTGTTCTGAACAGAGTGTCCTGGATCAGAGTGGGTGTTCCCTTGGGATGTGGGGTGGCCTGGGCGAGGGTCCTGTGGTGGTTTGCAGGCCTACCATGTCCCCCAGCAACCCAAGTGGAGGCCCTGATATCTTGGACTTACTTATCTTCTACAATTGAAACTTTGTAGCCTGGAGTGGAGCCAAGCCTTCTGCTTGCACAGCCATTGAAACTTTGCTGCCTTAAGCAGATGCCTGGACTGGCCAGGGTGTGTGGAAAGTTTGGCTTCCTACATCACCAGGGGCAACCCAAGCCTCCCTCCTGCTCTCTCTGTGGCCATAGCTATCTTGGTTGGGTTAATTTGCATACTCGCTCTGATTGGCTGGTGGGGATAGCTGGTGGGTGTAGCAGAAGTATGGCCAATTTGCATATTACTGTTTTATTAGATAGTATATTTGGGGGGAAATTAGATCATGACACACATTTATTTTCAATCTCTAAATGCTTTGGGATTACTCCTGAGCAGTCCTGGGTTAATTAATCATTCTGTTGCTAAAGGCTTGTGGATGTTTCAAGTTCCAGCTTTTCTTGAAGTAATTAGTGAGGTTTGCTTTTTGTACATTTCTTTTCATTTGAAAATATGTTCCTTTGCACTAATGCTGTTGATCACAGAATCTTCTTCCCTGTATTTGAGTAGACTGGGGAAGCCACTACTGCCTATTGGGGTGAGTTGGCATCTTCATCTCTGTTCCTCGGTGCTCTCCATCTCCTCAAGGTGCTACTATCTTCCTGAATCACCTCCTTGAATCTGCCACCAGTGGAAGCTGCTTTACGTCTGAGGCAAATACACCTGCTAACCTCAGCTTCTTCCAGCAGTGTTGGGATGCAGTCAAGGAAACATCAGCCTCCTTCTCCAGATTACCTTTCTGATTAGTGTCCCTCATGCTTGTTCCCTGACTTCCCATTCTAGTTCATCCAACCACTCTATTCTTAGACACAGGCTGAATTTCTGCCACCTCATAGCTTCACTTTGTGGGTTTGTTTATATATATATATTACTTAGATTGTGATCAGAGAAGCAGAACTGTCAGGGACATGCCATAGGGCATTGATTGTCGTGATTAATCCTTACACACTGTGGAGGCCAAGAAAACAGCTGGATGTGCAGCAGGAAACAGCAAAGACAAATCCCAACCCCCGAGGACACACCAAAACCCTCAAGAACAAAAGAGAACCCTTGTCCGTCTGGCAGTGCCTCCGACCTTGATCTGCAGAGAAAGCTGGTGGCCTGCACACAGGTGCCTGGCTCCGGCTGTGGAGAACCTGAAGGCAGAGCACCTGGTTGGACTAATGAGCCAGGAGATCAGAGAATGAGTGTAACAGCCCCTCCGTGTCTCGCAGTAATCTTCGCACCATAAGGACTGCTGCTTCAGTTTTGCCTTCAAATCCTGCACAGCTTTCTCTGATCCAGGACACACAATAAAGATCATTCTGGGAAACAAAGCTCAGCTGGCACCGTTCGATGCTGCCACAGTCAACCTCTTGTCTGGGCATCTGTGCACATTCCTTTTAAGCACACAATTTCCAAGTAAATAAAAGCGTGCTTTCACCTGCAGTGGTTCTGCTTTTTCTCACACAGGAAAACAGTCTCACTGCTCCCCAAAGGGAATACAGTGGTACCTCGAGATACGAGTTTAATTCATTCCGTAACCTTGAGGCGTGAGAAACTATGAGACGCTCGAGTCGTGGTAAACTGGTGGGTCGTGTGCAGCTGGCTGATCCATGTGATTACTCGTATCTCAAATGTTGCTCGTATTTCAAAGCAAAAATCGCTTGCTCGACAGCTCATATCTCAAAAATCTCGTATGTTAGGGCACTCGTATCTTGAGGTACCACTGTATACCACTACACTGTCTACCTGTATGTGATGTTCACTCCACTGTTAGCTGAGTTATACACCTTTAATATGATGTAGCCCAAATACTAACAATTAAGATGATTGACTACTCACACATCAGATGTATAGGAGAGGAAGGAAAATGTGTTAACCCTCTACTAATGTATAGGAGAAGGAAAGAAATGTATAGGAGAAGGAGGAAAATGTGTTAACTCTCTACTAATATATTCATATCAGAATAAGGAATGATAGCAAACTATTATAATCTTCATTTCCACGATGGCCACATGGATATAGCTTCTACTACTTTGTCCTTTCATTGTCCATACTTTATTTCCTCACCATCTGCAAGCATCTTGGCTGATTGTGGGTCTCTGTCTTATGGGGAGAGCCGTATTATCATCACGTATAAAGGTTTTGAGCTATTAGTATATTATATTTTATATTTCTACTAGAGGCCCAGTTCATGAAAATTCATGCCCTCCTGGGAATCCCTCAGTCCGGCCTGCACCCTCTTGCAGACCAGGAGCCCTCAGGATGTCTGATTGACAGTTTAGGCCCCCTTCCCTCAGGGAGTGGCTAAGCGGAAATATAGCCTCACTCTGCAGGAGGTGACCCTGCAGGCCGATGTGGGGATGGCACTGGCTGGTGAGTGGCTAGACCTGCCCCCGATTGCTCCCATCACTACTGGTTGCTGCTGCCCCCCCCCCTCCCTCTCCATCACCATCCCTTTCCTCTGCTCACTGGTACCCACCTTGGCTGGCCTGGTGCCACCCGCTTACCGGCTCTGACCCCCACCAACTGGTTGTTCTGCCATTTGGTCAATTTGCATATTAAACTTTTATTACATAGGATAATTTTCCACCGATTGTCATGCAGGACATGGGAGTACTATGAGGTGTCGCAGAGGAAATCTTACATTCCCAACATATGCCTCCTCACTCTCATTTGTAGTAGCAACCATATTTCCATATTTTTCTTTGATAAGATCGGATTTAGCCGAAACCGGTTTGGCTCAGTGGATAGAGCATTGGCCTGCAGACTGAGGGGTCCCAGGTTTGATTCCCGTCAGGGTCATGTATCTTGGTTGTGGGCGCATCCCCAGTAGGGGGCGTGCAGGAGGCGACTGGTCGATGTCTCTCTCTCTCTCTCTCATCAATGTTTCTGTCTATCCCTCTCCCTTCCTCTCTGTAAAAAATCAATAAAATATATATTTTTAAAAAAAAGATCGGATTTATTTGTTTTTAATTTAGTAACCTTTTCCTCAGCATGAGAAGCCAAATGTTGCCATGTATCAGTGTCATCCTCCATTTCTTATTAAAATGAACTTTGTATCTTAGAATCCCTTTACATTTGTGAAAAAGTGGAGTGAGTAGTATAGAGTTTCTGTATACCACACAGTTTCCCCTCTTGATAGCCGCTTACATTAGCATGGTCCATTTGTCACAACTAATAATCCACTCTTGATGCGTTGTTATTAACAAATTGACTGAAAGGCCCCTGGTTCTTCCCTCATGTCCTTTTTCCTTCCGGGACCCCAGCCAGTGTCCTACATCGCATTAGTTTGCATGTCTCCTCAGCTTCCTCCTGGCTGTGACAGTTTCTCATTCCCCTGGTTTTATTGACTTTGAGGAGTCACTTAATGGCTTTGGAGATTTCTGGCCAGGTATTTTGTGGAATGTTCCTCAAAACATGTATTTGTCTGAGGTCTTCTCATGATGACAGTCAGGCTCTAGGTTTTTGTGAGGATGGCCATTTGGGGGAAAAGACTTTCCACTTTAATGGATATCATCCCTTGCTGGCATGATGCCTCCCTTGGGAATGAGACCCCCAGACAACAGATGCTGTCCATTAAGTATCCCTTTCCCACAATGCTATAGTTGGGGCACATTAGCATAATGTCCAAGTCCCCCTAAGGAATCGACTCTCTTCCATTCGTGGTGATGAAAATTTAAGCATAAATATGTTCCTTCCCTACAAAATTTTGCAGAATTTATTCTGCTGAACCAACCATCAAAAATCTAATCTGAAAACAAGTTTCATGTTCAGTTCATATTTTAAAGAGGAAACTGATAAAAAATAAAGCCATCATCTATTTTAAAAGAAATGTGAATGTTTTCAAGATTTCGGCACATCTGAAAATTTCTTTAAGCATTAAATTTGGTTAGAAGATGAGGAAGTACACTGTAAAGCCACTCAAAGGTAACTTTTTTAAAAATAAACACACTGTTATGGGTTGAAATATGTTACTCCACAAAGATATGTTTAAATCCAAAGCCCCAGTACCTCAGGATGTAGCTATTTGCAAACAGAGTCTTTACAGAGGCAATCAAGTTATAAAGAGGTTATTAATATGGGCCTTAATTCAATATGAATGGTGTCCTTATAAGAAGGAAAAAAAAATAGGGAAAAAAAAGACACAGAAGGAAAATGATATAAAAGAATTCAGGGAGAAGGGAAGCATTTTAGGGAAGTGATGCAGTTAAAGCCAAAGCATGGCCCTGCTGACACTTGATTTCAGACATCCAGCCTTCAACTTCTATTGTTTCTATTGTTTCAAGCCACCAAGTGTATGTGACTTTGGTAAAGTGCCCTTCCAAACTAGTAAACATATTTAAACAGAATGTAAGCATTATACCTGTGTGTGTGTGTGTGTGTGTGTGTGTGTGTGTATGTATGTATATATATATATATATATATATATATATATATATATGTGTGTGTGTATATGTATATATATATATATATATATATATTTATTTATTTATATATACTAGAGGTTTTGTGCACGAATTTGTGCACAGGTGGGGTCCAGCTGGCTCGCGCCAATGGAGGCCAATTGGGGCAGACTGGCCTTGGGGAGGGGACGCAGGAGGATGGCCAGCTGGCCCTGCCCTTGATTGGGGTGGGAGGGCTGATTGGGGGTGGGGCCAGCTGGGGAGAGGGTAGGTTGGCCCAGCAGAGGGCCTGCAGGCAGTTGACCAGTCAGCTCAACCCCCTGTTGGAACTCCTGGTGGAATTCCTGGTTGAGGAGGGAACAATTTGCATATTAGCCTTTTATTATATAGGATATATATATAAACATTTTCTAATAGTATACTAGTAATATATATATATGTAACAGAACATATTTTCTCTCTTAGTTATTATTTTAAAAGCCATCAAGATGTCAGTGATAATTCATAATTCAAAACATATCCAAATGAGCCCATTGGCAGTCAAATACATAAATCTGCTGTTGAGAAATAAAATTTTCCTGTTTATATTTTTGCCTTGAATATACAAAATAAATGTGAAAAAATACAAAGTACAGTACATATTTATTGCAAAATGTTTAGTTCTCAAATCCTGTATGGATGCTGCAACTTTATATGAAAATAATAAAAATAATATTTGAAGTAGATATATCATTCCACAAACACAATTACTTCAATTTTATAAAGCTGTGTACAAAGAACCATTGAATCAAATAACAATGAAAAATACTATATATGCATTTTGGACATTTTATATTTTCACAATGATGGTCCATAAGTAGGGCTTCCAAGGGCTATATTCTAATCACTTTTTATGCCCAAGAAATATGTAAAATTCCAAATGTAGACTGAAAGAATAAAAAGAAATCAGAATATTTCCGATTCTGGGAAATTTTTATATGGTATTCTTTCATGATTTTTCTTTCACTTGTCAATTAAATCAACATGATTTAGCACCAGTTTAGATATTCACCCATCTCTTTGCTATCAGGTAGAAGTGCAATACAGTTAGGATTGAATAAAACACAACAGATATAAAGAATAGCTGCACAATTTTTTGAGCAATCTTCTACCTTGTGTAATCAAGAATATTTTCTAAAATCGGTGGAAGATATATACTAGCTTACCAGAAGAGGGTCTCACTCAGGTATTTGAACTTGATATTTAATCATTTTATTTTCTTTCATGAGGGAAAAGATTGTCTTAGTGATAGGTATAAACACAAATAAACAAATAAAAATGCAACTACCCATAATGAATTCATTGTTCATCAAAATAATAAGTACAAAAGAACTAAATCAGAGGGCTCATTTCAAGGCTAAACATTGTCAATCAGTAATCAAAGTTAATATTGTGGGTTAACTATGAAATAAACTGTACTAGCTGATTAATTGTCAATGCTCCCTACTGAGTTACTATTTTTAATAATATTAAAATAAGGTGATTGAAGTGGTAGAGATTAAGTAAATCCCCCAATTTGTAAGGCATGTAAGTAAAGACTACCAGCCATAATCAATGCCATATTCAACAGGTGCAAAGAACATTGTTTTTTTATTATATACAAGAGGCCTGGTGCACAAAATTCGTGCATGGGGGAGGCAGTATGCCTTCAGCCCAGACTGCTCCTTCTCCAATCTGGGACCCCTTGAGGGATGTCCAACTGCTCATTTAGGCCCAATCCTGGAATGGGCCTTAACAGGCAGTCGAGACATCCCTCTCACAATCCAGGACCGCTGACTCCCAATTGCTCACCTGCCTGCCTCCCTGATTGCCCCTAATCATTTCTTCCTGCCAGCCTGATTCCCCCCCAACCACTCCTCTGTCAGCCGGATTGATGCCTAACTGCTCTCCTGCCAGCCTGATTGCACCTAACTGCCCTCCCCTGCAAGCTTGGTCACCCCTAAATGCCCTTCCTGGAGGCCTAGTCTCCTTTAACTACTCTCCCTGTAGTCCTGGGTCCCCCCCCCCCCCCCCCCCAACCTCCCTTCCCTGCAGGCCCGGTTGACCCCAACTTCCCTCTTCTGCCAGCCTGGTCACTCCGAACTGCCTTCCCCTGTAGGCTTGATCACCCCTAACTGCCCTCCCTTGAAGGCCTGGTTCCACCCTACTTTCCTCCCCTGCTTGTCTGATCACCTACTACTGCCTCCCCTTGCATATCTGATCCCTCCAAACTGCCCTCCCCTGCTGGCCATGTTGTTGTGGCCCTCTTGTGTCCACATGGGAGCAGCCATCTTGTTTGTTGGAGTGATAGTCAATTTGCATATTACTCTTTTATTAAATAGGATAGAGCCCTGGTCCATGGGTGGGGGCCAGCTTATTTGCCATGAAGGATGTCTCAGATCAGGGTGGGGGTTCCCTTGCAGCATGGGGTGGCCTGGGTGAGGGGCCTGTGGTAGTTTGCAGGCCAACCATGCCCCTTGTCAACCCAAGTGGAGGCCCTGGTATCCAGGATTTATTTATCTTCTATAATTGAAACTTTATAGCCTTAACTGGAGGCCAAGGCAGGCCAGCGCTGCGGAAACTTGGCTTCCTCTATTGCCAGGAAACTCAAGCCTCCTGTTAGCTCTGTGGCTGCAGCCATCTCTGTTGGGCTAATTTGCATTCTTGCTCCTGATTGGCTGGTTGGTGTGGTTTGTGGATGTAGCAGAGGTATGGTCAATTTGAATATTACTCTTTTATTAGATAGGATCAGAAGATAAGTGAATAAAAATGAAGTTTCAGAGTTGTCATTATTTGTTTGTTTTGTTTTTCCTGCTATCTTTCTTGCCTAGATATCCTAACAGATTATTCTGGTTTTGTTTCATAGATTCTATTCCATTTAGGTACTATTTTTTCCCATTTTCTATTTGTGGATTATAAATATACCTATTTCAAGTCTTTCCGGATACATTCAATTTCTTCATTCCGTTCTGAATTAAGCTGTTGGCTTGTTGTCTGTGTTAGATATTGTTAGTTTTCTGTGTACATACAAATATTAAGGAAGAAGTTTTGTATTTATATTTGAAGATAACTTTGAGGATGCCATTTCTACTCTGATTGTTTCTTAGTTATATCTTCCAGATTGTATGATTCCCACAGTTCTGGGTTGGTTCTAAGTTGGCAGCTTGGGTGCTACAAATTCTACAGGGCTGGTTGAACTGTCTCCCTAACACAGTGACACCTTGGATCCAGTCCCCAGCTGGGGACAGTCTCTATTCCTTCTGCACCTCCATGATTGTCAAGGTGAAGACTCTATTGCAGTCCCTGGTTTCTCACAAAGGTCTGCTCTCAGAATAGTTTTATTGTCTGTCCTTTCCGTTCATAGCATACTTTAATGGAGTATATATATTGCTCTTGATTCATTGATATAGAAGTTTGCTATATGTACAATATATGATATATAAAACATAGTGCTTATTAAACATTTATAGATCAGACATATAATGTTGCTAATGCCTTCATGCACTTCATCATTTATCAATCACAAAAACTATTCTAGAAATGAAAAGAATACAGTTTTGAGAAGTTAAATACATTTACCAGTAACACACTTTTAATAATGGGCAGAGTTAGATTTCTATGTTCCTCTAAGCTACTCTTGGTTTGGCTCAAATTTGAAGTTAATTATGTACACTAAGGATTACTTGATCATTAGTTTATTTACTTGTCATGAAATTTTTATTATTACTTAAAGAATCAGTATAAATCACCTATCAATGAAAATAATCACATGACAAGTATTTCTTTAAGCAGTAAATAGATTGATTAGCCTAGACCAGAAACCCTCATTATCTACCATGTGACTGAGCAACTCAATCTATTGGCAAGAAGAAAAACCAATAAGAATGCCCACCAGGATTGCAGCTGCCTGAAAACACTATATACTCAGCTACTTCCTTGCAGTTTTTTGTAAATTGTTCTGAAGCTATTTTCCAAATATAGAACAGTAAAGAAATGTTTGTTTATATATGTGTGTATATTTGTGTATTTATGTGTGTTATATGACACATATATCTCTATATTTGACTTCTCAAGAATGCTATCAGGCAAAAAGAGGTAAAGAAATTGCCTAGAAACTAAAGTAGATATGCAGGATCACACCTATTGAAATCAGAACAACTCTCTGCAATTGGTAAATAATGCAACAATTTCTTCTTAGAAAAATAGCAAGACATTTTTTGCATTGTTACTCCTAGATAGAAAGCAATTTCTCTAAGAATAATGATAGCTTTGCAAATTTGATAGATGTCTATACAAAAATTTCAAGAATAGAACCAAAGAAAAAATGATACACACATACATACACACACACACACACACACACACACACACACGCATTAAATACAATCACATAGTAAATCTTAGTTACTATGTGATGAAACCAATTAAATACATTTTTCTATTGGTAGAGATATATTAGTATGTGGAAATAGATGGATAGAGGAGTGAAAACCCAAAGGAGAGAAAGACATAGTGAAAGAGAAATATAAAGGTACATTTAAACAGATTTAAATATATGAATAAATGTAATATTTATTAAATAAAAGTACAAGTAATCTATAATAATAAAACATAATATACTAATTAGACTGGATGTCCTTTCGAACAGCCTTCCAGATGAAGCTGAGGCTGTGAAGAAGCCCGGGTCCCGGGTGCCAGAGGGAGGCCAGTGTTGGCAGCTGGGGTAAAGAAGGCCTACTCTTGCATTGGGCCTCTAGTTTTAAAATAAAGACCCTACATTTAAAGGTTACATAAATATAATATGTAGGTATTATGGTGAATTAAGGAATGTTTGGACTTCAATAAATGCTTCTTCACCAAAAGACACATGGTGTTGCAACAATTAAAGGTACCTGAATTTCTTCAGTCTAATCTCTGTGAAGTCATAATGCCTCATACCATCAAGGACATGAGTCATAGTTTATTCACAATCTTTATTTACTTATTTATTCATACTACATAAGATAATGATACAGCTCATAATTAACAGTTTCTTGGTCTTAATAAAATGCACGGTTAGTTATGAGGAGATCCCTTTAGAGTCAACAAAAAAATCAATTATGAAAAACATTAAGAGGTGAGACTCTCTAATGACTTTAATTTAGAAACTGTTTAGTGACCAGCACCATGTTTGCAATTATATATGTTGTGTTTTTTTCTCACTTCAAACTTTATATCATTAGTTTACTGTCACTATTGGAAGTCTTGACACTTTACTATATAAAAATACTTCTTATAATTATTTAGCTGTAGTTCTCTATACAAAAATGTAATGATTTTCATTAGTCTTTTTATAATTTATTTATAACTTAAATGTTCCTTATTAATTAGAAACAACATATGCACCCTCATGTTTATAGCAGTGTTATTTACAATAGCTGATATCTGGATGACTGGATAAAAAAAGCTGTGGCACATTCACACAATGGAATACTAAGCAGTTGTTAAAAAAAAGAAAGAAAGAAAGAAAGAAATATCTCTTACCCTTTTTGACAGCCTGGAGGGACCTAGAAGTACTAAGCTAAGTAAAATAAGTCAGTCAGAGGAAAACAAGTATCACAGTATGTCATTTATATGTTAGACCCTAATGGGAAAAATAAACTGACAAACAAAATAGATCCAGAGACATGGAAGCCTGGGACAGACTGACAACAATATCAAAACTACAGCTAAAAAACAGAATGGACATCATCCAGAACCACAAGAAAGCTGCCTGAGTGAAAATTCTACAACTAGAAGAAAAGAGAGGGGCTCATGGAGACTCAGAGGAGCCGCAAAAATCTGAGGTATGGAGACACACGCGTGGAGAGGATGGATGGTGGAGTGCCTGGCTGGCTTCCTCTAGCAGAAGGGAGACAGAAACTCCTGACTGCACTGAACTCCAGTTCTGTGTGAGCCTCATACAGGGGGAGTCTGGACTGTCATGAAAAGTGAGGAGTTCAAGGAAACATAGGGGAGCCGCAAAAGGCAGAGGTCTGGAGTATGTTCACAAGTGCAATGCAGAGAGGACTGACGACTGATTGTCTCACTGACTTTCTCTAGCAGAAGGAAAACAGAAACTACCAACTGTGCTGAAATCCAGTTCTGACTGTATTGGGTGATACCCTGCAAACCCAGATTCATAAAAGTCCCCAGAGCACGCAGAAACTCAGGGGAGCTGTGAAAGGCAGAGGTCTGGAGGCATGCGAGCACAAGTGCGCAGAGAGGGCTGCAGAGATTACCAAGGGACACTGAGAACTGGGGGCAGCTTGGGCAGGACTGACAGGAAGCCAAGGATGTCTGCTCAGTCCTGAGACTCAGCCCCATCCAAGCTGAACATGGAGGCTTTTGCAATTTTGCAAGTCATGTATCATAAGGCTGACTCCAGCACAGAAGTTCTCTGGGCTGACTCACAACCAATTGGCTTGGAGGTCAGTTCCCCCCAGTGATAACAACAACAATCAAGACTTAATTACAACGAGGCTGTATACACAGTCCACAAAGGGTTGCACCAAGAGAGTCCACCTCAAGTAACTGAGGAGGCGGAGCTACTGGGCCATATAGGTCACCTAGCACACAAAGCTACTCTCCCAACTCAGGAAAGCAGCAAAAATGTGGAGACAAAGAAACAGATCACAAACAAAAGAAATAGAGGAAAACAAATGACTGGGTATAGAATTCAAAACCACAGTTATAAGGATTTTCAAGAATTTCCTAGAAAAGATGGATAAATTTAGTGAGACCCAAGAGGAGATGAAAAAGGACCAACTAGAAATTAAACATACACTGACTGAAATAAAAAATATTATACAGAGACCTAGAGGAAACCAAGAATCAAGTCAAAGATTTAAAATACAAAGAAGCAGAAAACACTCAACTGGAAAAGAAAAAAGAATCCAAAAATTTGAACATAGTGTAAGGTCCTCTGGGACAACATCGGAATTATGGGGGTGCCAGAATAAGAGAGAGAGCAAGATACTGAAAACATATTTGAAGAAATAATGACTGAAATCTTCCCTCACCTGGTGAAAGAAATAGACTTACAAATACAGGAAGCACACAGAACCCCAAACAATAGGAATCCAAAGAGGACCACACCAAGACACAGCATCATTAAAATACCAAGCGCAAAAGACAAAGAGAGGATATTAAAATCAGCAAGAGAAAAACAGTTAATTACCTACAACGGAACACCCATACGACTGTCAGCTGATTTCTCAACAGAAGGGAGTGGCAAGAAATATTCAAAGTGATGAAGAGCAAGAATCTAGAACCAATTACTCTACCCAGATTACTCTACCCAGCAAAGTTATCATTCAGAATTGAAGGGCAAATAAAGAACTTCATAGATAAGAAAATGCTGAAGGAGTTCATCAACACCAAACCAGTATTTTATGAAATGTTGAAAGGTATTCTTTAAGAAGAGGAAGAAGAAAAAGGTAAAGATAAAAATTATTAAGAACAAATCCATACCTATCAACAAGTGAATCTAAAAATCAAGTGAATTAAAAATCCGAGGAATAGAATAAACTGGTGAATATAATAGAATCAGGGGCATAGAAAGGGAGTGAACTGACAATACTCAGGGGGTAAAGGATGGGGGAGGAGCAGGGAGAGCCTGGACAAAAATTGTACACCTATGGATGAAGACAATGGGGGGCGAGGTAAAGGCAGAGAGAGAGGTGGGAGCCAGGTGGAGGGGAGTTATAAGGGGGCAGGGGAGAGGAACAATTGTAATCTGAACAATAAAGATTTATTTAATTTGAAAAAATAAATAAAAATAAATAAAAATATTCTTTATTAAGTGTCCTCTAATATCTTTAAAAATTCAGGATATATCTTTTGACTTTATAGTTAAGAATATAAGCCTCTTTGGACATACTTTCTTCATAAACTTTTTTCAAATACCTCTAATCTTATAGTATTAAAAACTATTTTGGAAAATCTGAGGCCCTACAAATATTTGCTTAAAAGTTTGGATTCCTTACAGTCTAGCCATGATATGACTTCTTTTTATTTTTAATACTAGTGTCCTGGTGCACAAAATTCATGCATGAGGGCAAGGGGATTCCTTCAGTCCAGCCTGCACCCTCTACAATCAGGGACCACTTGAGGGAAGTCCAACTACCAGTTTAGCAGACATCCCTCTCACAATCTTGGATTGCTGGCTCCTAACCATTCACCTGTCTACCCCTAACTATCTCTTCCTGCCTGCCTGATCACCCCTAACTGCCCTTCCCTATTGGCCTGATCTAGCTTCCAACTGCCTTGGCCTGCCAGCCAGATCTCACCCCAAACTGCCCTCTCCTGCTGGCCTGATTGCCCCTAAGGGCCTCTGGCTTAGCCCTCACCACCATGGCTTTGGAAGGAAGTGGTATGTCTGGAAGATGGCCAGTTGACCTGGTCTAATTAGCATATTACCCTTTTATTAGCATAGATAGATTATATAGGATAGGATTGTCTAAATGGGGAAGAAAAGCTTTTTTCAGCAGGAGTAGATGCTCTTGGCAAACAAAAATACCTAATCCTTCTATCTGGACTGATAGCCAGCCATATGCACTGTACTGCCAAACCAGTTATTAAAAAATTGAACCACTTTCTTACACCTTACACCAAACAGCTGTTGCCCTTGGAACCCCTCCTCAGACCCCACCCTAGGTTCTGCCTTTTGCAGTTCACCCAGATTAGGTTCTGATTGGTTTGTTTCTATGCCATGGCCCCTCACATCTCACCCAGATTTGGTTCTGATTGGTCAGTATCTATGCCAGTCAGCATCTCCAGGCCTATCAATGGGCTTTTTCAGAGAGGTGGGGCTAATCAGCAGCCCCAGTGGAGGCCCCAGAGAAAGAGAGGCACAGTTGTTGGCCAGGCCTGGAGCAAAAGAGGCAATTTCTGATCAACAGCTGCCATGGTGTCTACAGATCAGACCCTGCTTCTCTCTCCAGGACTCTCTCTGGGCTTGATCTGCAGCCCCTTGGCAGTCAGTGCTGAGTCTGGGCTCCCACAGCTGCAGCAACTTTTGGTTGGTCCAACCTTCATTCATTTGGGATGTTACGGACCCTGGGTTTTTATATTTCAGAGAGGAAGAAAGAGGTGTAGAGAGACAGAAACATCAATGATGAAAAAGAATCATTGATTGGCTGCCCCTCTATGCCCCCTACTGCAACCCTGGTATGTGCCCTGACCGGGAATCAAATTGGAACCTCCTGGCTCATAGATCAATGCTCAACCACTGAGCCACACCAGCTGGGTGATGTGGCTTCTTGTTGAAGGTCTGGTTCTGAATGTATCTTCCCATCCCTCACTCAGTCACTCACACCTCCTACCATATGATAAGACTCTGACCTTCAGATTCAAGTCTGCCCCACTTTGGTTTCTTTCATCATGGGTTTGAAAATATGATGACATTTTCTAACGATTGGAGTTCAGCATCATCACTGGGACCCCTTTTCTTTTGGCCCATAGCCATCGAGCTCTCCACAATTGCCTCATATTCTTGTTCTTTCTACGTAAATAGAATTTCACATCCCTTGTTATCATATTGCTGGCTGTGTCATCTGTCATGATTATGCCCTGATGTTGCTTCTAAAGTGCTTTCACTTTTGAAGGATTTACTATCTCTTTCTGTATTAAGTCAGTGCTCAATTTTTCTCTCCTTCTGTTGTTCTATGTGATTTTTTGAACTCGTACATCTGAATCAGATCTTAAGAAAAAATATGTTGTTTGTCATTTCACTAAAATTATGAAGCAATATTTCTCTTTAATTCCTTATACACGTCTCAGTGAAAGTCCTCTCCTGGGAATGTTTTCACTGGCCTCTTGCTTACACTGTTTTCCTCACTTTTCTTTGCTTAGGATTTTCAGAGCATATATGAATAAGCATATTGACAATTTCTTCTCTGACAACATTCAACTTTAATTGGGGGATAAAAAAAGAACACATAGGGATGGTCATGGGAAATAAAACTGAGCCATCCATCCACTAAAATTCTGTTTTGCTGTCCTGAACAACTTATCAAAACACTTTCCTTTAGCTTACATCCTTTATATTTTATGTGGGTTATTTATACAATATGCATTGCTCATTGCAAAATGCATAAGGTGGCAGTTTTTTTTTTAAATACATATTTTTATTGATTTTTTTTTAGAGAGAGAAGAAAGGAGAGGGATAAAGGGAGAAATATTATCATCAATTGGCCGCCTCCCACACACCCCCAACAGGGGTTTGAGCCCTCAACCCAGGCATATGCTCTGACCGGGAATCAAACCGGTGGCCACTTGGTTCCAGGCTCAATGCTCAAAAGCCGAGCTATCAGTGTGGCTAGGTTGTAAGTTTGCACTGCAATATGTTGTCCTCTTCCTTCTTTTATGTATCTCTCATCTGTCATTCTTCATAGACATAGATGGCAGATGTTTCAAAAGGTAAACAAGAGTCAGTCTGCAGTGTCTTTCCCTGACCACTAGCTTGGAAAAACTTAAACATTTGTTTATATTTTAACTAGAGGCCTGGTGCATGAAATTTATGCACAGATTGGGTCTCTAGGACTGGCCCGCAATCAGGGCCAATCTGTGGGGCAACCGATGGGATGATCAGGGGTCCTGGCTAACACCCGCCTTGGCCATCCTGATGCTGCCTGCTCACCAGCCCAACCCGGCCACCACTGGTCGCCTCTCTCTGTTGGACCACCTGCTGGCACCCTCCTTGGCTGGCCTGGGGCCTGTAGGCTGGGGACAGTTCCTGCGATGAGCATCTGCCCCTTGATGGTCAGGGAACATCATAGTGACTATTTGTTCCACCAGTCATTCCATCATTTGCTTGATTTGCATATTAGGCTTTTATTATATAGGACTAGAGGCCCGATGCATGAAATTTATCCACTGGGGGGATGTCTTCTCAGTCCAGCCTGCACCCTCTCTAATCCTGGACCCCTCGGGGGATGTCAGACTGTCAGATTTGGCCTATGCTAGGAATCAAGCCTAAACCTGGCAGTCTGACACCCCTCTCACAATCCAGGACTGCTGTCTCCTAACAGCTTACCCATCTGCTTGCCTGATTACCCCTAACAGCTCCCCTGCCAGCCTGGTTGCCTCCAACTGCCCCCCTCTGCCAGCTTGATTGCCTCTAACTGTCCCCTGCCAGCCTGGTTGCTCCCAACTGCCCCCTGCTGAGCTGGTTGCCCCCAACTGCCCACCCTGCCAGCCTGGTTGCCCCCAACTGGCCTGGTCACCCCATGCAACCTGCTGTTCAGTCATTTGGTAATCCTTCACTAACCCCTCAGCCAGCCTTGTCGCCCCACACAGCCTATGTTCAGTGGTCCATGCAGTTGTTTTGGTCATGACAGCCCCTGGCTTTTTATATATCAGGATATTTTAGAACTGAAAATTTATTTAAAAGCAGTTTACAGCTTTTACATTTTACTCCTTTATTGAGGTATATTTTATACATGAAAAAAATCACATAATTAATGTATACAACTTTATAAGTTTGGAGATATATATATAGTAGTACCTCGAGATACGAGTTTAATTCGTTTCGTAACCTTGAGGCGTGGGAAACTATAAGACACTCAAGTCGAGGTAAACTGGTGGGTCGTGTGCAGCCAGCCGATCCGTGCGAAGACTCCTATCTCAAATGTTGCTCGTATTTCACAGCAAAAATCGCTCGCTCATATCTCAAAAATCTCGTATGTTAGGACACTCGTATCTTGAGGTACCACTATATATATATCAATGATACCATTACCACAATCAAGGCAATAAATGTATACATTGGCTCTGAAAGTTTACCTGTGTCCCTTTGTGTTTTGTTTTGTGCTGTTTATTTTTGTCTCTCTGTTTGTATTAAGAGCATTTAACATGAGATGTACCCTCTTAGCACAATATGAAGTGCATATTACCATATTGTTATCTATAAGTGCCGTGTTGTACAGATCTCTAGAAAGCATTCACCTGGAGTAACGGTAACTTTATTCTCACTGAACAACTCCCCATTCCACCCTGCTCAGATTCTCGAGTAACCGCCGTTCTGTTTTCTGCTTGTGTAAGTTTGCGTCATTTAGATTGCTCATGTAAGCAGAACCATGCGGTGCTTGTCGTTCTGTGACTAACTTATTTTATACAGTGTAATGTCTTCCAGACCCATTCACGTTGTCACGAAAGGTGGTATTTCCTTCTTTTTGAGGCTGAATTATATTTCATTGAATTTTTCTGTCAGTGGACAAAGCTGTGAAGGGAACCAAAGTTTTGCCACCTGGAAACTGCCTTTTTTGGGATATTACTGATTTTAAGAAGTTTGTTAAGAAACAGGACTGAGAGTGAACCTTTGACCTTTCCCCTCTTTCCTGCCCAAGAGATTTAGACAGAGATACCTGCTCCCAGAAGGAGAGTTTAGGATGTCACTTTAGCTTCATTTGAATTAAGTATGGGAAGTAGAGGGTCCTGTTTCTGAGTCCCCTTAGCAAGAGTTGTCCTGTCATGTATGTTTCCCTCTCACCAAAGTAGGTGTAAACAGCCCAATCTTATTTCTGAAATCTAATACTCCATTCCCCCCATTTTCCCCTTTGTCTAAAACTTTCTGATATACCCAACGCTGCTTCCCTGTCTTTGGAATTTTCATATCTGTGTGAATTCCCTATGTGCAGGTATTAAAACTGATTTTCTCCTGTTAATCTGTCTCTGTTAGTCTGATTAATAGCCCAGCCTAGAATAACTTAGAAGTTTGGATAAAAAGTATTAATTAGCTTCCACAACTACAATGAACATGGGATGCAGATATTACTTCAAGACAGAGACTCTATGTCCTTCAGATACAAATGCGAGAGTGAGATTCCTCTCTGGCTCATATGGAAGTTCTATTTTCAGTTTTCTGAGGCACCTCCATATGTTGTCCAGAAGCAGCTACACCAGGACATTTCCATCAACAGTGTACCAAGGATCTAATTTCTCCACAACCTCACCTACACTTGTCTCCAGTGGGCAAGTGGGAAAGTTATTCAGCATTCCGAAACAGCATTTTCTCATCTTTAAGGAGGGTAAACTACTTTCCTTATCTTGCAGGTTTTCCCTGAGAATTAAGTGAGATATTGCAGAGAAATCACATTTTCTGACTTCTAATAAGAACTACAAAATTGTAGCTATAACTATTCCACCATCTGAGACATGGCTCTGTTTAGTGTGAAGAATAGAGACCCTGGAGAGGACTAGCCTGGGTTCAGATCACAGTTTTGCCCCTGATTTGTGTGGCCTTAAGCCAGCAAATAAATGTCTTTCTCTGCCTCTGTTTCATGTCTTTTTAATTATTTACGTTGAAAATATTATATGTCTTCTTTTTCCTCCATTAACCTCTCCCTGCCCACTCCCACCTCCAGCACAAGCCCTCATCCCTGTACTGTCTGTGTCCATTGGTTAAGCTTACATGCATGCTTACAAGTCTTTTGGCTGATCTCTTACCTCCTCCTCTCCAACCTCCCCCCTGCCCTACCTCTGAGGTTTGAAGGTCTATTTGATGCTTCTATGTCTTTGGATCTATTTTTGTTCAACAGTTTATGTTGTTCACTATATATCACAAATGTGTGAGATCATGGGATACTTCTTTCTGGGACTGGATCAATTTCATTTCTAATGAGGTGATTGCCACGGTCTGTGTCTCACAGTGCTCAGACCCATACCTGAAACAAATTAATCTAAAGAAAACAAAAACAAAATCACTATGCCATTATAGGCCAAATTAACATATATGTTTTATTAAAGGCCCGGTGCACAAAATTCATCCATGGGTACGGTTTCCAGGCCTGGTCAGTGATCAGGCCAATATGTGGGGTGACTGGTGGGGTGATTGGGGGAGCCCCCATTGGCACCCGCCTTGGCTGGCTTGGGGACTGTGGGCTGGGGCTGCTCCTGCATTCAGCATCTGCCCCCTGGTGGTCAGTGAGCATCACAGCAAATGGTCATTCCTCTGGTCCTTCTGGCATTCAGTCAATTTGCATTTTAGGCTTTTATTACATAAGATTATGAAGTTCAACGCTGATACTCTGAATATAACAAAGTTAACGCATGCAAACCTACTTAAAATGCAGATATTAGATATAACACTAATATTTATTGTTAGTTTACGTATAAATCCACACCAATGAAGATAACACCCAATCCAGGATAAAGAAGAAGATTAATTCAAAGATGTTACAATGCCCCTCTAAAACATATGCTACTTCTTTCTAAATCTCATTTTGCTATGTGGCATCATGTTTTGGTTTGTGATGTTAAAGCAAAAAAAAAAGTAGAAGGAATAGAATCAGTCATTCAGTTCTTCTATGGTGCTCTTATTTTACCTAATTAGTATTTCTTAGGGACCTTTATAATGTTAAAAAGATATTTTACCTCATTAAAAACAAAGTTATTGGGCATAATTTTCTGCCCTTGCTTTGTAGATTATATTCTAATTCTGAAGTACAGATACACCATGAATCCGAAAATGTTGTGTGACTTGTTATTCACTCTTTCAAGGTCAAATCTGAACATCTCCTTCAACTTCACACCTCGTGGCAAGCCTAATTGCTACAATTTACTTGCTTGCACCTTTCCCAGAAGTTGTTGATTTTGCTTTAACTAGGGGACAAGAGAACACTGTTGTTCTCCAATATTCCTTGAGCATAAACAAGTCACTTTGTCATACGTGGGAGCTCAGGGTAAAGTAAAAGCAGCAGGAGACTTCCCAGGTTATTGGCTTGTTCAGTACCTTTTAGAACCGTTTAGAACTCTTACTGTTGTCTAAAGGTTGGCATTGGGAAAATTAACTTAATAAATTATTAACACATAATGTATACATGCGCAACGTTGCTTAGCATATGTCCTAGCAGTTGTGACTATTCATAAAACAACATTAAACAGTTTAAAGAAAACAGATTGTGTGTAAAAAAAAATATCAATTTAGACTCTGGCACATTCATTGCTCTTTGGGGAGAAGGGTAGCGAGAAGGAAAATATGGGGGGAACTTTGGGGGCTTAAAGCCTAGTTCAGTATCTAGTTAAACAGTAATCTTACTTCCCCATTCTAATTGACTTGGGCAGAGTTGCAAAGCCCACCCCCAGGGACCTGCCACAAGAAGATTACACACACACACACACACACACACACACACACACACACGTATATACATGTATATACATATATGTATATATAGGCATATGTATATAAATATATATATATATATATTCAAAACCTCCCCACATTGGCAGTTCAAGCTTTGGACACGTGGGCCCAGAAAGCGATGAAAGGAATGAGCAAATACCTGCTACAGATAATTTTTCATATTATGATAAGTTATCAAGTGCAAGAGATAAACATTACTATAGCCTCTTTTTTATGTCTTAAATGTCAGTATACCCATTTCCCCCCAAGTTTATCATTACTCTAATCCCAACCCTTTAGTCTGGTTAATTTCTCCAAAGACTGTGTGTTCCCATCAAAGGCCGGATATCTTGTCAGGTTATGCAGGTTGCTTACTACCTCAGTTGAGAATTCAACACGCAGGAACAACAGTTCAAGTTTCACCTTTTACAAATTAATTAAACTATAAAACCCGAGCTCTGATCCTATAAATTCAAGCTGAAGTGGATCATTACAAAATCAAACAGATTTGAACTTTGCTTGTACCCAAAGACCAATTCAAGTGAGTGGCAATAAAAAAGAAAGTATATTTGAATTAATAGGAGAAATCATTTCAACCCAGGAAAAGGATTACTAATATGTCACTTAATTTTCAGTGGTGTAAGTGTTCCACCGCTAAAAAAAAACCCATATAGGTCATTTAAAAAGCAATGTACAATTCAAAGGAGGGCAAAAAAACTGCATCAAAGCAGAACCTATATTCTCAGCTCTACACAATAATGTTCTTTAAGGCAATAAATTACCAAGAAAACAAGCAAAAAAATGTAGTTTTATAGTTGGAGAAAAAGAGAATCAATAGGCTTGTGGCAGGATTGAGCGTCTTTCTTAGCATCTCAGCAAAGGTAGAATGAATGTACACTTGGCATCACATGGCCGAGTAGCCCTTCCTATGCCCCCTGTCCTGAGGCCAGGGCGACAGGACACTGTTCACCAAGAGGACACTGTCTCTGTGCCCAGATGCTGACAACTTAGCGACCTTTGGAGGAAGAGGAGAGGTTGACATTTTATTAGGAATTCAATATGACACTCGGGGGCGTGAAGAGTGAGCCTCTGAGTGAGACAGTGCAAATGGAAATAGTCCATCTCTAGCAGCGGTTCTCAACCTGTGGGTTGCAACCCCTTTGGGAGTGGAATGACCCTTTCACAGGGGTCACCTAAGACCAGTGGAAAACACCTATTTCCCATGGTCTTAGGAACCAACAGACCACTTCTCAGTGTAGCAGAGTGTAGCAATGTAGTTTACTGTTGTCATATGAAGACTGTTACCCATGCTACACCACGATTCAAGACAAAATTTCATTTATTTGTCATTAGAAATAAATATTTCACAATATATAATTACATATTGTTTTTGTGATTAATCCCCATGCTTTAATTATGTTCAATTTGTAACAATGAAAATACATCCTGCATATCAGATATTTACATTACAGTTCATAACAGTAGCAAAATGACAGTGATGAAGTAGCAACGGAAATAATGTTATGGTTGGGGGTCACCACCCCATGAGGAGCTGTCTTAAAGGGTCGCGGCCTTAGGAAGGTTGAGAACCGCTGCTCTATAGTTAAAGAAAGGTAGCCTTGTCGCTTCCAGGTTCTTGCTCTGTGCGCTTAGAAAAGTAGCCACTGAATGGAGAATAATGTCCAGCGGTCTGTCCACTGCCAAGGACCTCGGCAGAGCTGGTCTCTGTGTGATACTGGAGAAGTGTGTATTCAAAAGAGCAAGGGAACTGGATATTTAACTCCAAAAAGCTTCTCTCAGAGCCTTCTTAGTTCCACTTTGCTGCCCAAAACCTTTTAAATGGGTAGACAAAAACTAGAGATGTCCCAGGGATTGCAATAATTTTGTATCCTAAACATGCATTTCGGATTATTACAATGCACATATAAATCATAAAAGTGACCAGAGAATCACCACACACGGACTCCCTGAGCAGGGAGGACGTGCACAGGAGACGTTTGGCCATCTATGCGGCAGGGTCTGCAGAAGTGACCACTGTGCTAGAGTCTCCCATTCCAAAGTGACATAAACAACCGGGCCCTTCTCTCAAAGGACCAGGGTAGGGCCTGTGTGCACAGCCTTGTGTATTCTTAAGTTGAATAAACACTTTCAGATGATCACCTATCCTGGGCCTTATCTAATTTCTAAATGATTAGATATTTATTAGATTCCTTCTGTTCAGCTACCAAAGCTCATAATTCAAAACTCTGACCTTGGGAATCCCCAATAAATATTTATTAAGTGAACAAAAGAAAATAAAAAGACTTTACGCAAATGCTGCACCCAAATCATACAGTGAAATATTTTCAATCGCATGAAAGGTTTATAATAGGAATTCATAATCGAATCACATTATTAAGCACCGAGGTGTGCAAGGCGGTGCGTCGGGCGCCAAGCAGAGCATAATGAAACCAGTTTGAAATCAGTTCGATGTTGTCTTGAAAAGAAAAATTTTAAGTCGCATTTGCAGAAACAAAATTCTTAAGAGTCCACCAGGCACATTCCTTAAAGAAGCACAATATATATTCTTAGGAGCATAAAGATGCAACTTTCAACTATCCACCTTTAAAATATATACACCTCTGGATGTGTACCCAGGGAGAACTTGATTTTATACCAGACTGATCCGGTTGAACATAAAGTCAATCCTAGGTTGTCTGTGGCAAAAGCTGCTTTTATTGCCTTACTTAAAGCTCAATCAGAACAAGTGGCAAAAAGCTCTCATTTTACTTGCAAGCACTTTACCACACAGATGGCATCACTCACCCCATTGAGAAGTGGAGTCTATGTGCCCGCCCCTTAAATCTGGGTGCTCTTACAACTACTGTGCAGAAGTAACATGATATGACTTCTGAGTATCCATCTAAAGGTTGACACAGCTTCTGCCTATATGCCCTGGGGTGTTCAGACTTGAAACCAAGTAACCAGGTTGTGAAGAAGGCCTGTCAGCCCACAGAGGTGCTTCTGGAGGCTTCTATGGAGAGGAGCTGCATAGCCAGCCTCCAGCCAGGATGGAGCTGGGTGTCCAAGTTCAATACACAACTGCCAGCCATCTAGGAGGTGGCCCTTCCATCCCCAGTAGAGCCACTCCAGTCAATGTCATAACAGTGGAGACAAGCAAGCGATGCTAAGTCCTGGTCAAAATGAAGATCCATAAAAAAATAATTAGTTTATTTTATTTAAGAAAAGTTTTTTAATTGCTGGTTTGCTAGGCAACAATAGGAGTCTGGACCAGCAAGTTTATAGAGACAATGTGTGGGTGTCAGTACATGCATGCATACGTGTGTGTGTGTGTGTGTGTGTGTGTGTGTGTGTGTGTGTATACATAAATAGATGGATAGATAGATGAATAGATACAGATTCATACACATATGCATGGGATTTTTCTTTTGTTGAGGGTTAAGAAAGTTTCTGTGGATTATCACATGGAGAACAGAGAACAGTCCATATAGGGTATTAAAAACATGAGAAAAGAAATAATTAGAATGTGGAAGAGGTTTTTCTAAAATTCCACTAATGACTTCAAATGCCCAATCTTTCCATTTTTTATTCAAAGTTCACGGCTATCTTCAAAATGTTTTGTATTTCAAGAATATTACATAGTTCAAAAATTTTAATTTGCAGAAAACCAAGATGGCGGCATAGATGAACACCTAAACTGCTGCCTTGCACAACAATTTCAAAACTACAGCTAACAGATAGATGGTCATCATCCAGAGCCACAGGAAAGCTGGCTGAATGGAAATTCTACAACTAGAAGGAAAGAGAGGGGCTCATGGAGACTGCAAAAAGTTGAGGTACAGAGACACACACGTGGAGAGGTCAGGTGGCACAGGGCCTGGCTGGCTTCCTTTAGCAGGAGGGAGACAGAAACTTCAAGCATACCAACATCAGAATTATGGGGGTTCCAGAAGAAGAGAGAGAGCAAGATCCTGAAAATCTATTTGAAGAAATAATGACTGAAAACTTTCTCCACTTGGTGAAAGAAATAGACTTACAAATCCAGGAAGCACACAGAATCCCAAACAAAAGGAACCCAAAGAGGACCAAACCAAGACACAGCATAATTAAAATATCAAGAGCAAAAGACAAAGAGAGAATATTAAAAGCTGCAAGAATAAAACAGTTAATTAGCTACAAGGGAGCACCCATAGGATTGTCAGCTGATTTCTCAACAGAAATTATGCAGGCCAGAAGGGAGTGGCAAGAAATATTCAAAGAGATGAACAGCAAGAACCTACAACCAAGATTACTCTACCCAGCAAAGCTATCATTCAGATTTGAAGGTCAGATAAAGAGCTTCACAGATAAGAAAAAACTAAAGGAGTTCATCAGCACCAAACCAGTATTATATGAAATGCTGACGGGTATTCTTTAAGAAGAGGGAGAAGAAGAAAAAGGTAAAAATAAAAATGAGAAACAACAAATACATATCTATCAACAAGTGAATCTAAAAATCAAGTGAATAAAAATCTGATGAACAGAATAAACTGGTGAATAAATAGAATCAGGGGCATAGAAAGGGAGTGGGTTGACAATCCTCAGGGGGAAAAGGATGAGGGGGGTACAGGGAGAGACTGGATAAAAACTGTATACCTATGGATGAGGCCAATGGGGGAGGAGGTAAGGGCAGAGGATGGAGTGGGAGCCGGGTGGACAGGAGCTATAGGAGGGGACGGGGGAGAGGAACAATCACAATAATCTGAACAATAAAGGTTTATTAAATTATAAATAAATAAATAAAGTATTGACACCCCCCAAAAAATTTTTAATTTGCTCTAAAATTTCAACAGTCCATATATAGTAGACTGACTCAAAATCAGACTAATGTGAAGTTTAGTTTTAATACTTCCATTAACTAGTTGTGCAAAATTGCAAATAAATGAATTTCACCAATTTCTCTTCCTAAATCTATAAATGGACATAAAGATTAAGTAAGATAATATAAATTATACCCACAGTTATTTGAGGGGTGTAATCTATTGTTCTATACTATCTGTATATTTTAATTAACTGATATGTTAATGAAATAAACTAGAAAATAAATACTGAATTAAGAATACATACATCTCACGTGAGAAAAAAAAGAAATTATGTAATACTTTAATGTAAAAGGATGCCCCTCTTTGATTCATATTTAACAATACTGTGATAGACAGAAAGAGCCAGACAACCAGAACATTGCTGTAAAAATAATCTCTTCATTTCTTCCCACACAGTCTTTACTAAAATCTCATTTAGGATCCTCAAGATACTTCAAATGCTACTTAGTTGAGTAAGAAACGTCTTCATGAACATAAGTCAATGAAATTGAAGATTTATACAAGCACGACTTAGAAAAAAATACATCATTCATCTTTTCAAAACAGATTCCTAATTTATCAGTGAAAAACCTTTCATATGTCTTAAAAATAACTATTTTTCAAAAGAAAATATCACACGGTGTCAGAAAATACAGAACATTTATTTAGTGTCTAATCAAGTAAGTGTTAACTTCTAAACTCGATATTTTGCCCCCAGTTTTTTAAAATGCTGGATCTATTGGGGATAAAGACTGGATGAGTTTAATTGAAACAAGAAAACTAAATACATTATCTCTATATCTACATTAGTGTTTATCCCCCACAGGATTCTTCATTTTTTATTCCACTTTAGATTGTTTTCTTAACCTCACTTATTCTCCCAAGATAAATTACATATTTCTATAGACAAGTTAGCTCTTAAAATTGTCCCAAAATCTTTATTTAAAGTCCTTGCTTTCCCCTTAATATCTGGACCTGCATGGCACACTCAAAGCCATATATAGGCCACGACCCTGCCTGATTATTCTTCCTGGATATCAGCATTCCAGAGGCACCGATGAGAAACTGTTCCTCCTTTGGGAGCTACTGAATGATGCTTAGCATGATAGACAGGTGTATGTGATTCCATGTGAGGGTGGATGGGGAGGGTAGAGGATGTGATCCACACCAAACCTGAGCAGCATAATTGAAGAGGGAAGAGGGAAGGGGGAAGGCTGCTGTTTTCACACCTTCATTTGGCTGCTGACACTAATGCCATTTTGCTACTTGGCTGTTTTAAGAGACGGTGACATTAGCTTTCCTCTCTTGTAAATCTCAGATCAGAAATTAAAAAACTGACAGACACTGGAGAACTGATTCTCTTCCCCCATGTTGTTGTTTATAATACTCCTTCTCTTGACATCATAGTTGCTCTTTGCAAATACATAACAAAACCCATATGAACATCAATTAAGTGGAAAGAACCTGTGACCTCCCAGACAGAGATCAGTTCTGCTTTCCTTCTGGGGCATGGTCTTTCACGTGCTGTGGGCACACATGGTATGCAAATGGAGCAAAACAATACACACTTCACATTGTCTTCCTTTTTTGACATCATAATAACTTACGTTCGTTTTCTAAGTACTGTCATTATTAAATAAACATGCTCTACCACATCATCATCAATAGTTGCAATAGTTGTATTTCTTTGAATGAAAGTGCCACAATTTATTGCATGAGTGATATTGGTCTTTAAACGTACTTATTACCCCCTGGTAGAACTGAAGTTGATTTAAGGCTCTGTAGAAATGTTAGGAATAATTCCAAGTCCTGTGCTCTGAATATGTGGACCAGGAGTCAACACAAGTAGAAGTTTGTGTATTGTCTGTAACCATGTCTACCTGTTTGTTGTTCAAGTGCCACAGAAGCCACAAAACATGCATAATCCACGTAAGCTAAATTGTATACAATTTTAATCCCACCCTGTGGTACCTCCAGACCCTAGACCTCTTGAATTCTCCCCAGAATTGATCTTCTGTCAGTTTTCACATTGTTTTCAGTAACTTCATGTTATTTTTCCCCTTGATGTAGCCTGTGTCTTCACTTTCATCTCGTTATTCACCGTGATGAGGAGCAGAGACATTGCTACAATGAGCTTTTCCACACAATGCACACCCAGTAGTGCAGATGGAGTGACATGGGGGCCTCATTCTATCAAATTCGAGTGAAACTGGGGGTTCTAAATCCTTTCTCTATATGTTAGTAGTAAAGTTAGTAGTTAGTTGTGAAGTTTCAGTTAATGGCATGTAGCTATTGAAGGACACTCATGCTCTACATTCTTCACAGCCAAACTCTACTCAAGATTTAATCTCTCGATAGAAACACAAGGTGGAAGAGTCTGTGCTTGCCACAATTAGCAATTGAAGAATGGCCCCCATATCAAACTTACCTCTCAATACAATTCTTCTAGCCACAAAAATGTGGAACAAAAAATTGTGTTCTATAATGGATTGCTATAAGGTTCCAAATTACTTGAATATACTTGATGTAAAACTTAAAATCCATCTTATATACACCTTTATATTGTATTGATTTTTCACTTTTCTCACTACAATTCAAGCATTTTTAGTTGAGGTAAGTTTTCTTACTATCGTTTTGTTTTGTTTTGGACCTAACATGAAAATAAACACTCAGCAAAAAGTAAAAACTGTTCAATTTATCAGTGGACTCAAATTACAAATCAAATCAGGCTACATAATTCTCACATTTAAACTTTTTTACGTAAAACATTCTAAAGATGGAATAAATAATAAAAAGGTTAATTTAATAAGTTAGTTTTATTAATGATATATGTTTATGAATATTTGGGTTGTAAGAAAGTAAATTATTCAAGCTCAACTTACAAAATATAGGCTTGTTAAAGCGATTAGAATATGAATTTCTTTCTTCCAGAATGCTGCTCTAATATATCCATTAGGTAGTAACCCTTTGTTTGTGGACCATAGAGTACTTAAAAATCTTCCTTTTGATGATTATTTTTGTAAATGAAACAATTTACTGATTACTTCCCAAATTTGTGGTATCCAGAGAAGGAAACAATTAAAAAAAAGTTACCTGGAAATATCACACAAAGCACTGGTTTTGTTCCCATCGTAATACCTAGCAAATATCAAAACAGGAAGAGAGCATAGGAGAGGCCAGACGTTATACTAGTAAGCATGGTTACCAAGGAAGCTGAAGTTTCATGCTCCCCAGGGAACCACGAGTCCATTCCCTACAGCTCACTGGAGGAAGGGAGATGGGCGAAGGCATAGTGAAGTTGGGATGACTAGGAAGGTGCTTGCCTGTCAGTCTAACCTGGAACAAAGATCATTGGCTAGAAGGGGGGACCTCCAAGGCCACCCCACAAACATTGGGTATACATAGCCTCCAGACAAAGGAATTTTTTGTTTGTTTGTTCCTTTTGCCTCCCCCCTGCTTCCTTGTACTCACATGTGCTCCCCCAAATAGCAATGCAGTCCTAGAAGGCACATGGCCCATGGCCATCTGGATCATACATGCATTGGAGTGCAGCTGAGAACACAAGCTCACCTAAGGAAATGCTGGGCTGGACTGTGCAAATATGGAGTGGAAACTGGGCAATGGTTTTACCCCTACCTCTGCTGAACACAAAATGGGACTTTTCCCATGGCAGGGAACTCGGATCTTGGAAACTCAAGGGTTGAATTCCACACAAAAATAAAGCTTTCCAGAAAACCTCATCCTCCCATCAAGCCCTCAGGAAAGTCGTATTCCTGTGGCACCCCAAAGCCTACTACCACCCACAACAAGTGGTGAAGCGGGGGACTTCCCAGCGATAACAGTTTAGCTGGACTTTTTTGCTGTGATGCAACTGTTGTTTCGTCAAGACCAAAAAGCAAGATTTTGCTAAAGTCTGCTCTCAGGTAGAAACTATTCTACATGAATACTTTCCCTTCTCTTACAGGCTCAATTTGAAGTTTTCATGTTCTTTAGATTTTTCTCAGAACTTTTCACTTTCCATCGAAGCTGGATGACAGAATGCATCCATTTGGAACCAGTACACATGAGTGGAACCAATGCGTATAAGAAAAGCAAGACACTTAGACTTGCTCTGTTCTCCCCAAATCCCTCAAAAGGGGCAAAGTACGCTGGGGCAGGTATCCCACCACCTTTTTTCTTTCCAGTGAAGAAGTGGATTGAAGCCCAAAGCTAATGCTAATTCTCATCTACAACTGGGTTGCCAATTTACATAGATCAGCTCTTCTGATTCTTGGGGCAGCTCATTAGCTTGTGAGCTCAGCAAGGGTGAGGCGTTCAGATTTGTGTTGATTGAGTGAACTTCAGATGCAGAGCAGGAGGGGGTTCATTAGCATAGTGGAGGAGAGCAATTAGATTCAATTAAGCACTTAAGAACTGCTTGTCCTTTGAATTACTTAATTCCTTTATCCCTACTTATCAGTTACTATTGCCCACACATTTTAGTGAAAGTAAACAGAATAACATTTATGAGATGCTGAATACAGAAAGGCTGCAATTTGGCTAGATAGTATATGTTTAGCAATTATTATTGTTGTCTCTTATTATTAAAGACTAGAGGCCCGGTTCATGAATTTTTGCACCAATGGGGTCCCTTGGCCTGGCCTATGAGATGGGGCTGAAGCTTTCTGACATCCCCTGAGGAGTCCTAGATTGCGAGGGGGCACAGGCCAGGCCCAGGGACCCCACCGATACATCACTGGGGCCAGAGAGGTTGGCCAGTTGGGGATGGACCACAGGAGGGCTCCAGGGACTGTCCAGCCTACCTTGCTCAGTCCTGAGCAGCCGAACCCCAACAGTAAGCTAACCTACCAGTCAGTGTATCTGCCTCCTGGTGGTAGTACATGTCATAGTGAGTGGTTGAGCAGAGTTAGCATATCATTGGCATATTACCCTTTGATTGGTTGAATGGCCAACTGGTCAACAGGACAGTTAGCATATTAGGCTTTTATTCTATAGGATGTGTCCATATATGACAGGGTCTAAGCAATATAAGTTAAATTAAATTAAGGATAGAATATGACTGACTATCTCAGGAGATATAGGAACTATAAATTGGGTATTTGCATGTAATATTTGGTGAGATAATCTTTGGGATGTTTGAATGAATTTAAAGTGGATATAATATATTTGAAAAGAGGTTGTCTACAGGAAGAAGACAAATTATTTTCTCTTGGGGTCAGAGACTAGTTGCTCTTTCCCAAAACATAAATGCAAGGGGAACTGTCATTTAGTGAAATGTATTCTTTTTAACCAAATAGAAAAAAAAATTATAGATGCATTTTTTTTATTGCTGACAAACACAAGCTATGCCTGTTTTCTTAAAGTAATATACAAGTACTTTGAAACTCTGGATCATTATATTGAAGGAAGGCAAAAATTATATTTATTTATTTAAGTAGAGAAGGCATAAACAAAAATCTCAAAGTACACTAAAACTCGAACACAGCGACAGAATAAGCTGTAAAGAAGAGTAGACAGCAGCAGAGGATTGCCTCCAAGACCAAATGGGGGTGATGCCATGAGGCAGAACTGTTGGGCAGGGATAGAAAAGAGTCTGGGCTGGTGGGAGATTTTACTGAGCGACACAGTGAAACCTCAGTGGAAATGCAGTACAAGTGGTTATTAAACAGGAAAACCTTATCAAGGAAAAAAAATTGGTCATGTCAGACAGCAGGAAGGAAGATCCCAGGGTAGCTCAGAAAAGGTTGCAAGTGTGAATCCTGCTGGGCAGTGTTGGCAGGAACTGGAGAATGTGCTGCTGGTTTGGAAAGTTAAATTATACATAGTTCTCTGATTGAATGAATCCTTTTCCTCTGGGTGAAAAAAATAATTGTGTCCTTCAATCAACTACTTTGAGTTCATTCATTCAACCAATACAGGATGTGGCAAAGGTAGGTTTATAGTTGTATGTGAAACAGTTTATTCTTGTAATATTAATTATTAGAGGCCCAGGCATGAGATTCATAAAATAGGGAGGTGGGAAGTGGCAGGGGCACCCTCAGCCCAGCCTGAACCCTCTTGCACTCTGGGACACTTTGGGGGATGTCTGACTGCTGGCTTTGGTTCTAAGCCAGCAGTCAGACATCCCTCCGCAATCTGGGGCTCTCGCTGTCTGGAACCCCTCACTCCTTACCTCTCCACCTGCCATCCATGAGCCTAGCTTCTGGCTGAGCAGCACTACCATTGTGGGGCAGTGACCACCAGGGGGAAGCTCCTGCATTGAGCATCTGCCCTCTGGTGGTCAGTGTGCATCATAGCAACTGGTTGTTCTGCCATTTGAACACTTTGCATATTAGGCTTTTATTATATAAGATATACATATATAAAAACTTTAACCCTACTTTTGCCCTACCCTGTATTTACTGAGCACCTAACCATGTTCTGAGGGTGCCAGAATACAACAGAACCAAGAAAAAGCCTGGCTCTCTTAGTGCATACTTCCCAGTTTGGGAAGACAATGATGAATAAGCAAATCCATATGTAATGTGCAAGGTGGCTACAAGTGCTGATATGAAAAAACAAGGTGGGGTAATTGGTGTGTTAATATTTTAATTAATTTTTTTCTTATTGATTTCAGAGAGAGAGGGAGAAAGAGAGAGAGATAAAAACATGAATGATGAAAGAGAATCATTGATCAACTGCCACCTGCACACCCCTACTGGGGATCAAGCCAGCAACTCTAGCATGTGCCCTTGACCAGAATGGAACCCAGGACCCTTCAGTTTGCAGGCCGATGCTCTAACCTGCTGGGGCAGTGGGTTGATATTTTAGAAAGAATTGTCAGGGAAGCTCATTCTGCAGAAGTGAATTTGAACAGACCCTTAAATGAGATGTATTAACTTCTTAGGAGAGGCTACACTCAAGGAATTCTGCCGATGACTGCACATATGAGGGTAACCATGGCTTGCATGAACACCAGTAACCAAGACAATGGCCACGTGAATGGCAAAACTAAATTCTAGAAAATAACAAGAGGGGAAGGCTCTAGGTTTGGAGCCTTATTTTGATTCTTACTTAACCCATGAGTTTATATACAAATAGACATAACCGTACACACTTAATTTGTCATCTGGATATAATATTTTTATTCCAATTTTAAAACAATATTTTATTGGTAAGATTGAATGTGTCTCTCTTTTCTCTTAAGACTTAATAATAATGCTAAAATAGTTATGAGATTTATTAGTGAATTTTTGTTAGCTATGATCTAAAATAAATGTAAATCATTTGTGCCTAGAGCATTTTTATTTAGAAATTTCTGATTGTCTTAACAGTTAAAGCTGAAGTTTCCAAGAAGTTTTAATAATTTCCTACTTATCATTACACACAGAATGTCTCTGAGTGAGACTACAATTGCAACTTATCTGTATGTGAGATGCAAGCACACACTACCTTTTATTATTTACAACAGTTAGAAAATAAATACATTTTATAGAGTGTTATAATAAACTAAGATTACAATAAAACATTAAATAAACAAGTTGATCCATTGCGAGCTTTTGTTCTTCTAAATCATAAAGAGGCTATTCCGGCTGTGTAGCATACATATTCAATGACAACTCTAAAAACCATTTCAGAGAGAAATATGATGTGCTTCAAAAATAGAATGTTCTGCTGGAATGTGATTTTAATTTATGGTATCTGATCATCTTTTCCTGCGTGTACATGCTGAGCCCAACTCGGAGTGAAAATTTTATTTTACAGAGACGAAGATTAGAAGGACTAAATTATTTCCATCATCTACATTCAGTGTATGCTTTGAATGATATTATTGGTCAAATATAAATTTAACAGGGGCTGATTATTTTTTGCCTTTACCTAACAGGAAAAAAATATTTCCAAAAAGCTTCAGCATACACACAACTTCATGATGATGAGAAATGAATGATGTCCTTTAATCAACTCCCCTGAGTTCAATCATTCAACCAATACAGGTTGTGGCAAAAGTAGGTAAAGTTGAAATTTGATAGCAAAATAAAGAAATCTCCTCAGACATGGCACAAATGTCTTAATCTCAGAGGAAAGCAGCCTGGGTTCCCATCAGTTCTCTGTGTGTTCTCACCCTCCCCGTGAACCTGTGATGGTGGAGGAGAGACACATGGAGGACAAGGGTAACCAAGATTAACCTGCCCTGGACATTGTCCCTTTGACACTCACAGGTTTGATCGATATTTTCAGCACTTTAATTCGTCTTAATTCATGATTTTTCTAATAAAAAGAATAATTTACACCTATTAAAAGAAGAGAGTTTTAACGTAATAATTTTGTTTCAGCAGTAAAATTTACGGTAATACTCGTGCCATGCAAAAATATTCTCTAAAACTTCGATCACACCTTCCAAACAAAATATTGATATCCACTTTAACCAAGAAAACCATTACCTAGAGTTATCCCTGTTGATGGCGTATTCCTACTAAATGCTGAAAAGGGAATGTGAGAGGAATGTTTATGAAACACTGCACATCCCCATAGTAACATACAGTCACTTTTCATGTTTATAAGATATATTCACAAAGATAGACCACACAAAGTGCCATAAAATAAGAATTTAAAAATATGTATATTAGGATTAAAATAGTATGTTCTCTGAACAAAAATATTTAAGATATTTAGAAAAACCTCTCAATACCAGATTTCAAGCTATATTACAAAGCAACTGTTCTCAAAACAGCCTGGTACTGGCACAAGAACAGACATATAGACCAATGGAATAGAATAGAGAACCCAGATATACACCCAAACCACTATGCTCAATTAATATTTGACAATAGTGGAGGCATGAACATACAATGGAACCAAGACAGCCTCTTCAATAAATGGTGTTGGGAAAATTGGACAGACACATGCAAAAAAAATGAAACTAGAACACCAACTTACACCAAATAAACTCCAAGTGGATACAGGACTTAAACATAAGATGGGAAACCATAAAAATACTAGATGAATCTACAGGCACCACAATCTCAGACATAAGCCGAAAGAACTTCACTGATACTGCTCCAAGGGCAATGGAAGCTAAAGAAAAAATAAACAAATGGGACTACATCAAAATAAAAAGCTTTTGCACAGCAAAAGAAACCATCAACAAAACAACAAGAAAGACCACTGTATGGGAGAACATATTTGCAAATGTTATCATTGATAAAGGTTTAATCTCCAACATCTACAGCCAACTTATACAACTTAATAAAAGGAAGATAAATGATCCAATAAAAAAATGGGCAACGGACTTAAATAGAACCTTTTCAAAAGAAGACAAAGGAAGGCCAAGAGATACATGAAAACATGCTCAGTCACTCATTATTCTAGAGATGCAAATCAAAATGACACTATGATACCATCTCACATCTGTCAGAATGCCTATCATCAACAAATCAACAAATGACAAGTGTTGGCGAGGATGTGGAGAAAAAGGAACCCCCGTGCACTGCTGGTGGGAATGCAGACTGGTGCAGCCACTGTGGAGAACAGTATGGAGTTTCCTCAAAAAACTAAAAATGGATCTCCCATTTGACCCAGCAATCCCACTCTTAGGAATATGTCCTAAGAAACTAGAAACACCAATCAGAAAAGATTTATGCACCCCTATGTTCACAGCAACACAATTTACAATAGCTACAATTTGGAAACAGCCTAGGTGCCCGTCAGCAGATGAGTAGATCAGAAAACTGTGGTACATCTACACAATGGAATTCTATGCTGCCATAAAAAAGAAGGAATTCTTACCATTTGCAGCAACCTGGATGGAGCTGGAGAGCCTTATGCTTAGTGAAATAAGCCTGTCAGTGAAGGAGAAGCACCACATGATCTCACTCATCTGTGGATAATAAAGAACATTATAAACTGATGAACAAAAGGATAGATACAGAGGCAGTAAAACATCAAACAGACTGTGAAATTACAGCAGGAAGATTAAGGAGAGGTGGGATAGATAAGAGATCAACCAAAGGACTTGTATGCATGCATATAAGCATAACCAATGAACGCAAGACACTGGGGGGGTTAGTGTATGCCTGGGAGAGGTTGGGGGGCAATGGGAAGACAAATATACATGTAACACAATAAAAAAAATGGGAAATTTTAAAATGCACTTCCAAATAATGCATCGGTGAAGACATCTAACAAGGGATTAGAAAATGTTACAAATTCAAATGCCCGTTCAAATGTAATGTATAGAAAGTGTTAGGACTGTAGGGCAATCCAATCCTGAATGGCCACTTGTAAGCTTCCCGCCACAGGAGAACAAAAGACCGGTAAGGATTTGCTGGACACCAGGAGTCAGACCGTGTAAGGAACGGAAACTCAGAAAGACACCTGATCGCACATCTGCGTTCCCTCCGCATTCCAAGCCCACCAGCTCGGCCCCCAGACCCACTGACAACACAAGTAGATGTGGCCACTGCAAGGTCAGAATCTGAGCTACAGAAACCCCAGCAGTGACTGCATATGCGGGTGAAACTGCAGCTTCCGGTGCTGCCAGCATTGACCCAATGTCCCCTGGGCATGGTGCTGTGCAGCCTTTATCTTTGGATATAATGAGATCATCGGACAGATTAAAATATTGGATATATTTATATCATTAGACAATACCTGCTTTATTTAATTCATTTCTTAGAGCAAGCCCTTTCTTTAAATAAGTTAAAATTTTCTTCATCACTCTCTGAGGTGGCTATTTAGCCTGCCCACATACACCACCTTGCAAACAAACCATGTTAAGCTTTCAGAAAGATGTAGAATTCAGCTAAAACCATACTTTTGAGGGTATTGATCACTTTAAATACTTAAATTAGAAATGAAGGTCTAAATTAAGTTATCTAAGCTTCCATCTTAAGAACATAGAAAAGGAGAGCAAAATAAATCTAAAATTAAGTAGAAGAAAGATAAAAGCAAAGACCATTAAGTTAGAAAAAATACAGAAATTTTTTTAAAAGTTTGAAAAGACCAATAAAACTATAAAAAAAACTATCTAGACTGATCAAGAGAGATAGAGTAAATTATAAATATTAGAGGAGGTTATTACCATAGACACTATAGACATGGAAAGAATAATTGTGAATAACATTAAGATACCAAACTCAATAAACAAGCTGGACAAAATGGACAAATATGTTTAAAAAACAGCTTATGAAAGCAGATAGAAGATGGACATAAAATCAGAATAGCCTTACTCTTTTTTTAATTGAATTTGATTTTCTTTAAATTTCCTACAAATGAAACTATAGGCACATATAATTGCAATTGTGAATCCTATAAAGCATTTTTTTAAAAGAAAAAAGACCAATTAATGCAAACTTAATAGAAAGAGAAGGGAAACTATTTCATTTTATGAAGCCAATATAAATCTAGACATTTCACAAAAGAAAAAAAATACAAATAAAAGTATTGACTGATTACAGACCAGTATCATTTATGAAAAAAAAAAGGAAAAACACAACACAATATTTGGTGTATTAATATATACCAATACTGGTATTTAGGTATATTAATATATATATATATATATGTATATATAGATAGATAGATAGATAGATAGATAATTAATAACCTGATTATTAATTAATAGGAAAGGAGTAATGGAAAGTCAGGTAAAATACGCATGCCATTCATATAGCTTTGCCAGGAAGCTGCAGTTTCACACTTTCCAGGTCTGTTCCAGCAGATCTCTGCGGGAAGGGACTGAACAATAGATGCATGCGCAGTAAGGTCTGGGTGGCAGGGGAAGGTGCTTGACTGTCAGTCATAGCTGAGAGCAGGGCACTGGCCAGAGTAGGCGTGGCCACTGCGAGGTCCCAGAATCTGAGACACAGAAACTCCTGAACAAAGGGAGTTCTCCCTCTTGGCCCTTTGCCCTCCTGGGTCTCCTGTTGTGGGGGCCCTTCTCCCCTGCATTCACCCACCTGGCTCCTGGCCATATGGGACGCACACACAATGGACTAATGGATTACAACTAGCCTGATGCGTTGGCCATGGAACAGAAACTTTGGACAGTGGTTTTGCTTTTAGCTCTACTAAAGCCACGGCTATATATTTTCCAGCTCTGGTTTAAGGGAAATGTGACTTTATAACCCAAGAGATAAAATTTCATGGAATAAACCTTCCTACCACATCTCATTCTACCGTGCAAGACTTAGAAAAGTATTTTTTCTCAAGATATCATAAGAACCCCACTCCCCACCAGCAATGGAGGAATTTTACCCGGGCAATCCTCCAATAATAAAAAGAAGTGACTTTTAACCGTATAGTACAACATGACCTAATAAGTTATTCCAAAGAATTCAAGGTTATTTTCACTTTCAAACATCAATCTTTATCACAAAGCATGCCATACCCTGCATGGAATCTACCTGCATGACTCACCAGCACTCTGATTTATCACTTTTATATTATCCTAATCTCTAATGACTTTCTACTGCACTCAATTCTGAACCTATTTTTAGTTACTTTCTGAAAATGTTTGCCCTCTGAACTACTTTGGATTTGAAGTTTTTAAGACCACGAGCCAATTAACCCATTCCATTTTTACAAATCTTTTTACCCTATTAATTTTAGTCTCTAACTTAGATTCCCTAACTGTAATCTCATCACTCTGTTCAGGATAATTTAAATTTCATTCATGTATTCATTCATGTTTTCTGGTAATATTCCCATTCTAGAAAAGCCAGTGATTTAATCGATTCTCACACCCGGATTTATACAATAAAACTTTATGCAATTGTAATTCTCACACAATCACAGAATGAATGGTAATACCCAATCACTATCCTGAGCCTGACCCTCACCATTGATAAATACATTTTATAGGCAGGTGAAAAAAATTCTTGGCATTCTACTTCAAAGAAAACACAAATAATCAGATTGTTATTTCCTCAGTTGTTTTTTAGCAAATACAAAAAAATTAAAATGCATCATCCCCATCATTTGTCTCTCTCTCTCCATAAGATAGTATAATAAGATTCTGTCTGTCTACTACAAAAAAAGCCAACTCTACCTTCTGTATGCTGCTTTCCCATATCCCAGTGACCCAGGAAATTATGTTTTCCTATATCTTGCCTTCACAATATTTTTGATCTGGCATAGTCTCTCTCTTGCCTCATGTTCAGTCAAGAAACACAGATGACACTTAGAGCTAGCTATCCATTAGGCTCACTGAGAAGCAACCTTGGTAAATGTGCGTGGTGAAAACCAGATTGGCTCCAGCTGCAATTTGACTGCAAAATCCTTTCTTTAATCTTAATTTTGTTCCTTATCATCTCACCATCATTGGGGAAAAATTGGTGCACCAAGAGAGATAGGAATTAAAAATACTACATATCATAGAATTCAGGTCACATAATCTTTCCATTTTCTTACACCCTATGCTAAGGTTAATTCCCCCCATCTTCTTTCCCTTGCTTTGCTCTAATAAATGAATTAAATGAAGCATGTATTGTTAGCATCTTATTCTAATCTGTTCCATGATCTCTAGAATAGCTTGCTTAGTGTACATGAGAGGGTACTAGGTAATTTTCCATACAATTCCCCTGTCAATTTCTTATAGTTTCTGTTTCTCAAAATGGCACCAAACATTTCTAGAAACAAGTCTTCTTTAGAAACATTTCCAACAATGGATGTGATTGTTGAGTTCAGGGATTTATCTTACATTTGTTTGACTTAATTCCTGCCTGGCATTATTGACTGAATCGGGTCACCTTTTAATTTTCATAGCTCTTAATTTGTTAGGCCATCTGTCTGAATGTCTGTCTACCGAAGTAAGCTGGACACTCTATGAGGCAGGAACTGAGTTTCCATTCCCAGCATTGTATTTTTAACATCCCGCAGAGTGTTCAGGACTGAGGGATGCTCTCTCTATAAGTCCCTTTGCTAAATAAACACTTACTGGAGTTCCTTTCACACAGTACGAATTCATACTGTGTGCAGAGATGGCTAGACCAGAAATAATCTTAAGGAGAATTCAGAATACAGTGCCTTTGTCCCTTAAAAAAAACTGCATTGGCTCTATGAAGGGACACATTGATATTAGTAATAAAAGTTGAAGTACACCTTATCTTTGTTTAAAAAAAGAAGAAATCACCTCATGCTTTGAAAACCTGACGTGCAAATAAATGCAGCAAATTCACTGAAAGTTCAATTTTCATCTATTCAGAATATTGACCCAGATGGCTGAGGGATTTTTTAAAAAATCTTCCCTCTCTTCCCTTTAATAGCAAAAGAAGCTCAAAAATTACTAAAAATTGATCTTTTGCTTCATTTTTTCCATTATATAACTGATAAAACATTCAAGAAATTTATGTTATATTTGTGTATCTAATTAAGATTAAGTAAACATGTGTAAGGAAGTTTCATTGGGACCACTTTCTTCCACTTTTAAGTAAAATATTTTTTGTTGTTTATACCTGTAAAGGGAAATCTATTTCTACATTGCAAATCTTGTGCCAAAATAATAATTTTCACAATAAGACCTAATTTGAGGCAAATGTTAGATGTTTGCTGATGTTTCATAGGAAATTGATCATTTAAAAAATCAAATTAAATTAAATCTCATTTTCTTTCTTTACTTTTCTCTTTGGTCTTTTCACTATTCAGTATATGATCTATTTAACTTGTATTTTTCTTCTATATCATTGCTGATTCTCCAGAGTTAGCTCAGTGACTGACATACAAAGCACAGTAAGAATGAACTCAAATCTATTCTCTTTAATGAACAATGGAACTAATTAATAAAAGAAACAAAATAAAGTTAAGATTGGAAAGCTATTAAGTGAAATTCACTCAAATTATGTCAGAACAAATTAGAAGATTTATAAGCTGCCTAAATTAAGCATGATTGAAATATAAAGAAAAGGTGGTAATGAGTCATATAAACTTATGATAAATACATGCCTCCATACATATACACACATGGGTATCTATTTTTCAAAGGAACATAGGATGCAAATGTCTGATAAGTAACCACGAGTGAAAGTTAACTTCAAGAAGCAGAAGAAAACTCCCTTAGTCTTTTTTAAATAGAACCTAACAGAAATATAAGTCAATAAACCAAGAGCCTAAAATTATGATAAAACAGTGGAATGTGAGCAAAAGGAAATGGTTTGCCAAGAAAAATAGTTAATAACTCACATTAAAAATCCATAAAATATATTAGGAGTAGCAAAGAACAGGATATACAAATTGAAAAGGAACTTGAATCAACATAACATTAACATTACCTTGAATTAATTTGACAGGTCTCCAAAGGGTTGCTTATAGCTAATGTGTAATTTCTGCCTGAAACTGACAGACATTTAGAACTTGATATATTCCACTGTTGAACATAATTCCTCCATGAGAAAACATAGATGATCTATTTGCATTTAGCACTTTTCTTCTGTTCATATTATTGTCATCTTAAAGAAGCCTTATGTGAATTATTCACAATGTCCATTTATAAAATACTAGGGACCCAGTACACAAATTCGTGCACCTTGGAGGGAACTGTGAGCCGCAAGGCTGCAGTTGGCACAGGGGCGGGTGTCAGCCATCCTCCACTCCCCTGTCTGGCCCCTCCCACCATGGCCTCTGGTCCCCTCTGCCAGCAGCTCTGCTCCTGCCACCTTTCCCATGCACTGACAGAGCCAGCCCCACTCACATCTGCTAACAGTGTGCAGAGCAATTGGGGCTGGGGCTGGCAGTGGGTGCAAGCAGAGCTGGAACCATCAGTGGCTGCGAGCTGTGGCTGCTGCCCCGATCGCCCCTCAGGAGCAGAGGGAAGTAGAGAATCCCTGTCAGGGCTGGCACTGTGTGTCAGCAGTGGGTGTGAGTGCCAGGCAGGAAGCAGGGCATGTGAGCAAAGAATTTTCAGTAACCACCACTGGTTCACCTCAATGACAGCAATGTTCACTCCGCCATTGTCTGGCGCCCCATTCATCTGCTCCACTATCCTGCCTACTACCAACTCCTACCATGTACTGCATGCACCCCCTAGTGGTCAGCGCACATCACATCGACCAGTTGTTCAGTTATTTGGTAGTTCTGCCATTGGATCTATTTGCATATTAAGATTTTATATCTATATATATTCAGTGGTACCTCGAGATACGAGTGCCCTAACATATGAGATTTTTGAGATATGAGCCGTCGAGCTAGTGATTTTTGCTTTGAAATATGAGCAACATTTGAGATAGGAGTAATTGCGTGAATCAGCTGGCTGCACATGACCCACCAGTTTACCGCGACTCGAGCATCTCATAGTTTCCCACACCTTAAGGTTATGGAAAGAATTAAATTCGTATCTCGAGGTACCACTGTATATGAAAAGCCAGTGTCTGTAACAACCAGGACAACCCAGTGACCGGTCACCATGAGGTGCATTGAGCAGGTTGGGGCAGGCTAGGGAACTGGAGAGCAGGCTGAACGGCTGACCTCTTGGTCCCTACCCCGGCTCAGAGGCTTCAATGGATTAGCGACGGTGAACAGGGAATCAGGGTGGGTGGCAGGAGGACTGGGCTGGCTGTCGGGCTGTTGGGATCACCAGCTCATCCCCGCTGCCTGGGGCCTCAGGCCTGAGGGAAAGCAGGCTCCAGCGACTTCACCTCCATGCACGTGCACTGGGATGGCTGCTGATGGAACGCGCTGCCTGCCCGGAGCCTCTCATGCTGGGGAGAATAGGTCGCAGGTGCACCCCGTAGCATAGGTCAGCACCTCAAGCCCCAGCAGTAGTAGCAGCAGTGGCAGCGGCAGTGGCAACAGCAGTGGCCCTAAGCAGGCAGCACATTCCATCAGCAACCAGACCAGTGCGTGCATGGAGGTGAAGTCACCAGCGCCTGCTTTCCTGCAGGCCTGAGCCCCTGAGCCGCCGGGATGAGCTGGTAATTCCAACAGCCTGACAGCCCGGCAGCAGAAGTGGCCTTTGGTTGGGGACTGGCAAACGGGCCCTGATCACAGGAGGCTAGGCCTAAGAACCCTACCTGCACGATTTTGTGCACTGGGCCTCTAGTATATAGGTAAGTTGGCGATTTTCCTTGGTTATTCAACATAATCTCCACTGAAATATATTTTCTTTTAATTTGATTCTTCAAGCTCCTCTTGTATAAATCAGAAGCTCACTGTAGAATGATCTAAATTCTCCTATTATTTAATTTTTTGATAGTCACTTGAAGAATTATTTCAATATAATTTTTTATCTCTGATTTTTAACATAAGTTCAACTATTGGGAAAACCAAAATGTAGGTCAGACATAGTACATTTAAAATCTTTAAATAAAACATCAATAAACCAAGGCATTCCACATCCAAGGTAACCAGAGTAATCATGTCCTTAAACATGGTATTTAATTGAACATGGTACTAAATTGGCCAAAGCTTGTATTACCAACTCCATGCTGGTACCTTTTCTCCTTCCCCCTCTCTGCAATAATCTGACAGGAGCAATTCCTGAACATCCGTGAATTTTTTTTTTCTTAAGATGGAAGGACAGATTGTCGGAGATGTACCATATTATTCTGCTTAGAGAAGCAACATAGTCCCAATATGAATAAGAAACTGCCTGAGACTAAGATGTTTAAGTATGCGCTGCCCTTTATTTGTCAAAACATGTTTAACAATTGAATTGAAGCAGCACTCTTGAAGTTTTCTTAACAAATCTGCCAGAACACAGCACAGGAATTATTTTTCTTATTTTGTTACCACAGGTCTCCAACACTTAGAACAGGGTCCTGAACAAGTAGGCACTCCATAAATATTTATCAAATACCATGTTTTTTGATGTATATATGTAAGACATTTGTTTTTATTATACCAACAAGTGAAGGAATATTCTCATGAAATCACTGGTGATTTTTTTCTGGTAGTAGGAGTAAAGAAAATATTAATTTTTTTTTAGGTATCAGATAGGGGTTTTTCACAACAATTTTAATCATCCACAATGTAACTATATTATAACAATTTAATAATAACTTTTTATTTTATTCTGCCTGCTAACAGAAAAATTACTTCTTTGACTCCAGGAAAATTCAGTGAATCGTTTTTTGGTTTTTTTTTTGATAGTGAAATTCTTTCCATTGAAAATTAAAACTTAAACTCCTCTGTGAGTCCCTGTTCACATTTACTGGCCTGTTGGCTACAATCTTGGATCCTGGACACGGAGTTTCATTCATCCGCATGGATTTCCTAAGCCACTGCCGCCATATTGCTCATTTCTTCATAGTTATTCTACTTCCTGGCACAGGATGGGAAATACCTCTTGTTGCCTTCTGGTTATACCAGCTGAAGATGAGACTAAGCCCTCTTGTATTCCGCCAGAAGAATGTGGTATTTCTTTGTCCAATCTACACCACCAAAGTTCTATCCTGAGTGCCTTCAGAAACATGCGTCAGTAATTAAATCTATGGCTGCTTCTTCCAATTCTCTACACTTTGCCAGCCATATAAGTTTTTCTCACTTGGAGCTGTGAACCGAAGTCCCCCCTAGTTGCATAGTATTCCCAAAGCTATCATGGAGTCTCCAAACCAGGACCCTGAAAATGAACCCCATGTGAACTTCTACTCCTGTTTTTCTAGTATTTTCCCTATAATTGTATTTTTGGTATGAACATGTCAATGTAAATAATATATTACTACAAAATATGCATATTGTTTTATAGATAAGTGTATATCTACATTAGCATTGGTGCTCCAAGCATGAATAAAGTTGGGCAATCCAAAATACGTCTTGTGCTTTAGGGCACAGCATGTATGTATCAAATTATAACATTTAGGAATCAAATACCAGTATAGTGAAAATTCAATGAGGAATTTCCCAAAATCAAAACATTCTCTCCAACAAGAGAGAGCCTTTTTCTTTAAGACTAATGTCTCCCCTGTGAGTTTTAAGAGCCTATTTTACAACTCAAAGACTATAATTCCGGTTTTTGGTTATGTATCTGTTTTACTAAACCTGGATGAACAGTATCTAAATAAGCTGTTTTTGTCATTTTGCTTTAGAAAATAATTATTTCAGCAGTTTTGTCTATAATGTGTTAACTTATTTTCTCTATTTACGATTTTGAAAAATGTCAATGTTTCAAAGGAGTTAAAAGAATAGTAAAATGGATAACATTTTACCTAAATTCGCCAGATTATTAGCATTGCCAAACTTATGTTCTCTCTTTCTCACACTCACAATTCTGAAAATTTAAGAACATATTGCAGACCATGTCATTTCACAAATAAATATTTCAAGACGTTTTAATAAATAAGGAATTCCTTTTACATAACCAAAATACAGTCAGCAAGTACAAGGGATTTAACACTGATGTAGTGTCAAAACCTCCCCAATTTTCCCAGTGATGTCCTTGATCACTGCCTCATCTCACCCCAGGATTCAACTGCCACCTACTACAGACATTTTGCAGTTAGTTACCACGTTCTCCATCTCACAATGAGCCCACATTTGTATCAAAAGCACCATTTCCATAACAGTTCTAATAACAAAGCAACTAAGAAAAATTCAATATTGCTTTGCAATTGTTTCCATGCTTAGAATACACCCCTCTGAGAGTGAACAGTCAGAACACTGAAATTAAAGGGTTCTTGGATGACACTTTGCCTTCTTTATGCAAATCCATTTGATATCTATCTCAGTGGTAACTAAGCTTGCCTTAATGTTCCTCTCAGCCTGGCCTCCTTTTCCTCAGTACTTAACTTTGGAAAAATCAAAATGATAAATTCTACATCCCAGGCATGTCTTTCTCAGAGACCCTTCGAAATGTAATCTTCCAGGAGACAGGGTTTCTATCTCTAGGTCTCTATGGGAGGGAAAGAACCCAACTTTCCAAGTTGCAAAGCTGCCTCCTGTCCAGAAGGTGCAAGAGAGAAAGTTCCGTTTTCCTCGGCATGCCATCTGTGCAGTTTGCCAGGAAGCTGCAGTTGAACGCTCCTGGGAAACTACAGTCGAGATGCATGCCGGGTAAAGTCTGGGGTGACACAGGGAAAGCAGATTCTTGTCAATCACACCTGGAAACAGGTTATTGGCCCGTGGAGGCCTGGTCACTGCAAACACAGGAAGATTTGGGATATTTAATCTTCTAAACAGAGGAGTTGGCTCATTTGGTTGGCTCTTGCTTGCTCACCCTGGGCTCCTGACTTACAGGCGCCTGCATTCATCCACAGGGCATCCATGTGGACCTCACCACAATGATCCAATAGACCGCAACTGGCCTGAGGCTATGCTGGCTCCCGCTCCAACATGGAATGGAAACTCTGGACGCTGGCTTCGCTTCTAGCTCTCCTGAACCCCCAGCTATACATCTTCCAGGACTGGATTAAAGGAAACGGGACATGGCAAACCAAGGGCTATAATTCCATGCAAATAAAGCTTTATACCACAGCGCATCCTCCCATGGGGACCTCCAGAAATTATTTTACGGTACCCCAAGAGCCCCACTCCCAGTAGCAAAGGAGAAAGGCAATCCACGCATGTCTCCAATAACAAGATGGTTTATGAATCTTGTAGCATCTAATGTGTGTCAGTCTGAATTTTTCCTGCTGTGAGAATTAAAAACCCCTGCTTTCTATTTCCAGTTTTCTTTGTACCCCCTTATTCTTTTTAGCTTTCTGATTCCCTTCATTTTGGGATGATCTCTTATATTCAGCATTTTAGGGGATGTGTTTTGAAGGCTAATTGGAAATTTCTGATTTTTTAATGCTTGCATGGAGCCCATCCACATTTATTTCTATAACTCTAACAAGATATTTTTGTTCATTTGATTTCTTTTTTTTTTTTTAACAATGAGGACTTGAATTTACTCAGTTATTCTGCTTTCTTTTGAGTCTTAGGGGACATCTGTATTTTGGTCCCGAGGTTCTGTGTATATGCCAATACAGTTACAAGGCCTGCAGTCCCTTTTCCCTTACTGGGCATCCAATATTGTGCTTCCGTTCCATGTGATTTCTTTGACTCCCACAAACAAACACTGTGACAATGAATAAATTTACATGAACTTTTCTTTTTGTTTACCCTGCTCATCACAGTTTTTACACTGTAATATTTCTGTGTTGTTACACATATTGTCTTTTCACACATGAATCAATGTTTGTCTAAGAATGAGATCTACAATTTTATATATTCGATTCACTCCATCAATCCTTTTGGGAATTATCCATTTTAATTCTTGATTGGATAAACCAATGTCTGAGTGAGTTATGTGGTATTTGTCATAAATGCATATTCTGTGAGGGTTTTTTTTGCATATTGCACACTTTTCTTGCCTTGAATTTTGGATTGCAGCTTGGCTGGATATAAAATCTCTCTTCACACTTTCTTTTCAATATATTCTTTTATTAATTTTTTACAGAGAGGAAGAGAGAGGGATAGAGAGTTAGAAACATCGATGAGAGACATCAATCAGCTGCCTCTTGCATGCCTCCTACTGGGGATGTGCCCGCAACCAAGGTACATGCCCTTGACCAGAATCGAACCTGGAACCTTTCAATCCACAAGCTGATGCTCTATCCAATGAGCCAAACAATTTCGGCTCTTTTCTTTATTTTATTGAAAATGCTGAAGATTCTCTGATTTGTATATTTAAGTCTAATGCCAAATAGATTTTCATTCCACTGTAGCTGACTTGGTCATTTTGCCTAAGGTCTTGAGTATTTACATTTATTATTAACATTTTATCATAGTATGTCTTGATTTTAAAAGCTTTAGGTCAATTTTTCCAGGTACATAGTGACCCTTTAAAATAGTCAGGTTTTCTTTTTTTTTTTCAGAAATAGTTTTTGGATTAGAGTATTAAAAATATGTATGTAGCATCTTCAAAGTTTCATTAAAATATAATGGATTCTTATTCTGTATTCTAGAGATAAAATTTGTTTTCTGATCCATTTTAAATCTTTAAAAAATTTTGTTTTATTATTTTTTCAGTGCCATTATCATTCTTTTTGATGAAATCTAATTTCCCTTTAGTAATTTTATATTTTTGTCCAAAATAATATATTTTAATTTTACTCCACTTTTTTATTATATTATAAAATCAAATTTTCTTCAATTAATGTATTGGTTTGTTTAATTTTCATTTAATGTTTTTCTTGATATTTTATTTTGTTGTTTTCATTTATTTACCTAGTTTCTTAACACTTCTAAATAGGGAATTTTATTATGCATGCAATTGCTTAGTTAAGGATAATTAATTCTTGGTTCAGAGAGTTTACCATTTTTTCTTTATTGTGATTAGTGTTTGTAGGGAATTTTTGATTATCTGCATTTTAATTCTCATATCCTATTGTATTCTTATTGCAGATATCATCTGCTAATTTCTACTTGCATTGTAACATCTTATTTTCCTAGATCAGGTAAAATGGCTCTGGTTAGATGGACTGAAGAGGGGATTCTTGTCAGCTACATGTCCACTATTAGCCATTGGACCTTGTATTGAAATTATTATAAAGGTTTTATGTGATATAATCAGCTCCACAAATCATTTTATTTAACAGTAAAAGATACAAAGCAGAAAAAGAGCACACATCCAAATAGTAGTTTCATCGGAAATTTGTGAAAACTATCAGGTATAAATTCCAGACTGTACCGCTGCATCCTTCCCCCTCATCCCTCCGCCACCCACACAAACAGTCTCATACAACACATGTACACACACACACACACACACACACACACAATCATCTTTTGTCAAAAGATGCTTAACCTTGTAATACAGCTACCAACTATCTATTAAGTCTCATTAGTAATTTTTATATCTGGATATAGATTCCTTGGCACTACATGAATCAGTGACCATAACTCAGCCATCTTATCTAAATACATTCAGGAGGCAGTACTACACACAGATACAGTAAACCCATAGTCATGCATGTGCTCTGCCATAAATTTGGTACAAGATTTATATAGTCAGCACTTTCCGAGAAACCTACAATTTTCTTATCTCATAATAGACAAACATGTAAATTGACCATCTATTCCCACAGCCAATCAGAGTGAGTATGCAAATTAACCAATGGCAGTTAATTTGCTTATGTACCTGGTTCCCAGGAACATTCTCAGCAACTAGGTCACTCTGAGCTGGCCAATAGGGGGGGTGGGGGGTCGCCTGCCCAAGCCTAAAGCCTGGGCAGCCCAAGCCAGGTTCAGGGGAGGGGTGGGGCAGGGGCCAAGCTGATGATAGGAGGGACATGGAGTCCCCTTCACAAGCCTAAAGCCTCCAGCTGAGCTGCAATTGGAGGGGTAGGGGAAAGGGCCATGCCAAGCCTAAAGCCTGGGTAGCTCAAGCTGGCAATCAGAGGAGGCGGGGGGACCTCCCAAGTTTAAAGCCTTTGGCCGAAGCTTTAGGCTTGGGCAGGGGCCTGGCTGGTGATGGGAGGGGGTGAAAGAGGGCCCAAGCCTAAAACCTGGGCAACAATGGGAGACAGCAATGGGAGGGGTGAAAGACCCCCTTCCCAAGCCTCACGCTGAAGCTTTAGGCTTGGGCAGGGGCCGAACCTGCAATCAGAGGGAAGGGGGTAAAAATCAATGGGAAGATATCCTCAGGTGAGGATAAAACAAAAGAAAGAAAGAAATGTCATATCCTATGAAAGACACATCTTGAAATGCCTAAATAAAGTTGTCATTTTTTATGATAAAGGGACTGAAATCTGTGTTGATGAGAATACCTTGGTGAATAACAATGGCTTCAGCAGTGGGGTGATGGGACTGATCAGCCCCGTCGCCTCTTGCAAAGGAAGGCCAGACTGCAGCTCCCAAAGGGGAGGGGGCCTAAGCTATCAGTAGGATAACCCCTGAAGGCTCCCAGTATGTGATAAGGGGAAATCTGGGCTGAGGGACCCTTCCCCAGTGCATGAGTTTTGTGCATGGGGCCCCTAGTCTACCTAATGAAAGAGTAACATGCTAATTGACTGTACCTTCATGACACCCACCAGCCAATCAGGAGTGAGTATGCAAATTAACCCAACAAGGGTGGCAGGTTAATTTGCATGCACAGGTGCTCTGGGCCTCTGGGCCACATAGGAAAGCAGAAAGGTAGCTCTGGGCCAGAGGGGAAAGGCTGCTCTGGCCAGAGCAAGGTAGTGCTGGCAGCCAGGGGATGAAAGGCCCATTCTTGCATGAATCTTCCTGCATCAAACCTCTAGTCTAGTTATAATAGAAGAGGATTTGTGGTTTAAAAGTAATTACAAAGAATGCAAACCTATTAAATATTATTTCAAAAATATTATCCAGCAGTCATTACGTTCCTCTGCTTTCCTGCAACTTTTAAAATGGACAAGCATCCTATCTATAATTAAAATTCACTCTTAACAAAAGATAAACTTACTCTTGATACAGATGGCTATACATCTACCAATATATGATACACATAGTTTTTTCTTGACAGCTTCTGTGATGTTTATACATCTGATTGATTATTTTGTTTCCCTCCAGAATTTTAATTATATTATATTACCTAACAGTAGAGAAACATATAAATGGACTGTACCTCTGCTATTCCCACAGCCAATCAGAGTGAGTATGTAAATTAACCCACTCACTCCAACAAAGATGGAGGTTAATTTGCATACATACCTGGGTCCCAAGAAGCTCCTCGGCACCAAGGTCACTCCCAGCCAGCCATCGGAGGGGCTGAGCCTGCAATTGGAGAGGTGGGGCAGGGGAGGGGGTCACTTCCCAAGCCTAAAGCCTGGGGCTTGGGAAGGGGCTGAGTCTGCAACCAAATGCAGACCATCTGGAAGTCAGCACTGGGTTGCCCATCTGCAGCCTGGTGACCCAACACCGGCTGTTCAGGTGGCTGAGACCCAGAAAGTGAGTCAGGGTCTGATCTGCAGCCTCAGTGGAAGATGTTGATCAGTGTACTTACCTCTCTCTTTCTCTCCTTCTCTCTTTCTGATCTTCACCAGCAGCCAGGCTTTTCTTTCTCTCCTGAACTCATCAAGAGCTGCTGTTAAGCCCCACCTCTTTGACCAGGCCCAGAGGTAGGCCTGGAGATGCTGACTGGCTTAGGAACTAACCAGTAAGAACAAAGGTGGGTTCTGTGGGGAACCAATGGCTGCCTAGGAGGTGGAGTCTTTGACACTGACTGGCATTGAAACTGACCAATGAGAACCAAATCTGGGTGCTGTGGGAAGCCAATGGCTGCCTGGAAGGTGAAGCCTTTAAGGCTGTCATAGGAAACAACCAATCAGAACCAAGTTGGCCAGCAGAGGGCAGATGGGGGCAACATCAGGCCTGCAGGACGTTAGGGGTGATCAGGCTGGCAGGCAGAATCAGTTAAGGGCAATCAGGCAGGCAAGAAGGTGAGCAGTTAGGAGCCAGTGGTTCCAGATTGTGAGAAAGATGTCTGATTGCCAGTTAAAATGGCAGTCGGACATCCCACAAGGGGTCCCCAATTAGAGAGGGAGAAGGCTGAATTGAAGAAATCCCCTCTTTGTGGACAAATTTCATGCATGAGGACTCTAGTTTATCAATATTTGCCTAAGGGCAGGCATAGTACAACCATTTAACACAGTCCCTTCCCTTCTAGAAAAGAAAATTTCTATGTTACTGAACTGTGTGCAGTCAAATGTTTTCACCTCTTGTGCTTACTACTGAATTCCGATTCTCCCAGACAGGCGACTGAGGCTTTGGCTTTGCTCATGAATCCTTTTTGTATGTGAAAAAATATTTGAATCTAATCACAGTATAAATTGTCAAAATTGATTTTTTTAAAGCTATTGAAAAGAAAAGAGCCCTGATCAGTAGCCCAGTTGGTTAGAACACCATCTTAATACATCAAGATTGTGGGTTCAATCCCTGGTTGGGGCACATGCAAGGAGCAACCCTGGAATGCATAATTAAGAGGAGCAAAAATTGATGTTTCTCTCCTTCTCTCTCTCCCTTTCCCTCCCTCCCATCCTTCCTCTCTCTTTAAGGATCAAAAATTTAATGAAGAAGAAAAATAAAAAAGAAGAGTCTGGATCTTGCCAATACCAATATACAATATATAAGTTGCCTTAATAACCATTTTAGCTTTATAATACCCTTCGATGATAACAACCTAAAGGAAGTTTACCAACACAGCTGCATTTAGCATCTGTTAGAAATGAGGGGAAGTTTAACTAGTTTACCTAGACAATCTCATGTATCTCATATCCAACCTTGCATTCAGGCAACCACTCTATAGTGTTAGAAAAAAATGAATGAATAGGAGAGTAAATATAGACATAAATTGACGTGGGGATCTGTTCCTATAAAATAGTATCCTCTAACCCAGTGGTTCTCAAACTGTGGGTTGCGACCCCTTTGAGGGTCAAAAGACCCTTTCACAGGGGTCCCCTAAGACTATTGGAAAACACCTATTTCCCATGGTCTTAGGAACCAACACACCGCTCCTCGGTGTAGCAAAGTGTAGCAATGTAGGTTACTGTTGTCATATGAAGACTATTACCCATGCTACACCATGATTCAAGACAAAATTTCATTTATTTGTCATTAGAAATAAATATTTCACAATATACAATTACATATTGTTTTTGTGATTAATTCCTATGCTTTAATTATGTTCAATTTGTAACAACAAAAATACATCCTGCCTATCAGACATTTACATTACAGTTCATAACAGTAGCAAAATTACAGTGATGAAGTAGCAACGGAAATAATTTTATGGTTGGGGGTCACCACCACATGAGGAGCTGCGTTAAAGGGTTGCGGCATTAGGAAGGTTGAGAACCACTGCTCTAACCCAAAGGTTACACGATGCAGAAAGAAGCATGATGTAGGGGAACCTGAGTGAGTCACTAGAGAAAAACAAAAATCTAAAAGACAAGCTGAATAACACTCCTGAGGGTCTGGCAGATCAGGAATCAAATCCTTCCAACCAAAAATTATACAAAAACTAAATTGAAAAGCTGTAACCTTCCTGGTATCAGGGGGCTGCAGAAAATGTGGAAGGAACAGGCACCTGTTAGAGGATTGTTCCCGGGGTGAGGGTGGTTGGGGGGTGCCAGGTTAAAAATATCTCCCAGGCATGCCATGTGCTAAGATCGTTGATATGGCTTTGGATGACTTACACCGGTGACACGAATCAGTTAGAAGCATTTAACAGCCAAGAAAAGTGATAGTTCCTGAGAACACCTAGTGCAGCCAAGAAATGCATTCCTCTTTCGCACACGCTGGAACACTCTCACACACAGGATCTCCGTCTCGGAATGCCCTTTTGTGGATTGTCAGGTTTCAGAGAGTCGCTTTTGTTATACTGGAAAAGCTTCGCATGCAGAAGGAAACTATAAAAATCTCTTGTTAAGCTGCTGGAGGAAAAGAATATGCATTACAAGATGTGGAATTTAAAAACAAATTTGATATTTGGTTATATATAGTTTGTCCTGAGGACTGTTAAGAACTGAAAAAAAAATGTTTTTAGCCACTAAATGTGCATTATATGTCAGTTTAGTCCACAAGCTATCAAGTAATTTAAACCAAATAAGTAAATTGATAATACATATATGATTGTATTTTTGGTAGTTTGACATTGTATCTGTCTTGATTTTTTTTTTAATTCAGAAACTTTAAAGCCATGTGAAGTTACTTGTCCATTTCAGGAATTGGGGGTGAGGGACAGTTTGTTTCTAGAACATTCCCAAGACATCCGCTTACCCTCCAACCTTTTCTGTCCGTGTATCTTCTCCCACCATGTGCCCCACTGTGCCGGTGGTCAATGCTGGGGATGGCAGGGACACAGTACCCTAAGTGAACACTACTCTTCCCCACAAATCTCAGCAAATGACTCGGTGCAGTGGTTGTGAAAGACTTCTCCCAGCATCCCTGACTGGCCTTGGAGATAATCATAAGCTGTTAGTGTTCACAGAAAAGGAAAGAAACACTAAGAAAAGGATAATTTTAGGTTGCATCCTAAAGTTAGAATATGTGGATGGAACTGGTACGGGAAGACAGAAAGAAGTCTGACAGCAGAGTTCAGGGTTATGTCTCTGGAGCCAGACTGTCCAGGATCAAAGCCACATTCTGGTGCCTTCCATGCTGTGTGCAAATTTACTCACTGCTCTGAAATGCAGATACTGGTTTATACAAGGGACCCCACAGCACCAAAATCAAGAGGATGATCAAACTGTTGAGAGGTTTAAAGAACTTAAAACAGTGAAACAACTTTTAGCAAAACCTGGGCCAAACACAGTGATCAATACTCATTGTAATTACAACTAGAGGCCCCGTGCATGAAATTTGTGCAAGGGGCTCAGACCTTGCAGCCCCAGCTTCATCCAGAAGGTCCTTCAGCTGTCTGATCTAATTAGCATATTGTGCTTTTATTATTATAGATTGTGCAAGGGGAAACATTCCCAAGTCCAGCATCTCTGCAGCAATAAGTCCTTCAAGTCTTCACACCAAGTACCTTTACCCTCTATTTTGAGTGTTTTTCACTTCATCACTGAGGTTGATTTTTCCTGCAATCTGTTTGAAAGAATAGATCCCAAACTCTGGTTGTTCTAGACCCATGGTCAGCAAACTGTGGCTCCTGAGCCACATGTGGCTCTTTGGCCCCTTGAGTATGGCTCTTCCACAAAATAACACAGCCTGGGTGAGTCTATTTTTGAAGAAGTAGAGTTAGAAGAAGTTTAAGTTTAAAAAAATTTGGCTCTCAGAAGAAATTTCAATCATTGTACTGTTGATATTTGGCTCTGTTAACTAATGAGTTTGCCGACCACTGTTTTAGACCACTCTCTGGTACAGTTGTATCAGGAGAGTCAATGTATTTTGCTCTATGAATCCAGTGCAGGTTTTGCCAACACAAACCTGATACATATTTGAGGTCTCCTGCCAGAATGACAGAACTTTACTCACTTCAATGTCCACAGCTGATGGAGATGGTATTTCTCAGTCGTGCATAGGCTGGGAAAACGTCTCTCCTCACCTTGCCTGCCCCTCTCTGCTTTGAAATCTGCCCCGTGCTCCCCCTAGTGAACACAGTGTTTAGATACACTCTTCTTGAAACTTTCTTTTTTTTTTAAATGTATTTTATTGATTTTTTACAGAGAGGACGAGAGAGGGATAGAGAGTTAGAAACATAGATGAGAGAGAGACATTGATCAGCTGCTTCCTGCACGCCCCTACTGGGGATGTGCCCATAACCAAGGTACATGCCCTTGACCGAAATCAAACCTGGGACCCTTCAGTCCGCAGCCCGACACTCTATCCACTGAGCCAAACTGGTTTCGGCTTCTTGACACTTTCTAACTTCACACAAAAAATGGGCTAAAAATGGCCCTTCACCAGCTCACTCAGTTCCTAGAGAAGCGGCTGGTGTGCCCTGAGTCTGCCTGGGTGTGTCTGGAAACACTGAGCAGTTTTGAGGGGGTTGCTTTTACTTCCAGCCTCAAACTTTTCTGAAAACTAAAAAAAAAATCACATATTTATCTAATGTCTTTCAAAAAACTGTGAAGTATAATATAATCATAATAGTCTACTGAGTTATGTAATATTTCTTAACATTTATTTCCTTTTGTGACTCCATTATCCACTCTCAACACCCAGTAAGGAAAGTAGGGTCCTATTATCATGTCTTAGCTCTGGAGAGTTATGGGAATTTTCCAGTGTCAGTGTTAGTCAACTCTGGCAGGAATTGTTTGGTCACATTTATGTTAGGGCTATTAACCTAATTACTAATAAACTATCTATATATGTAAATATATTGTCATTTTATGTTATGGATATAAAATCCGATAATAATAATGCATCAATATGAACAGCAAATTGTCCCTTATTTGCTTTCTGGTTTACTGTGATAATTAAAACATTGGTATTTATCATTTCTTTATGGTACATTTTGTATAATTTAACTTTTATTTCTAAGTATTACGTTGCACCATGTGAAATTGTCATTGGGATCATCCTTAACCTACATAAACTGCAATTGATAATGATTCAAGCTAATAGTAATACCAAGATTATATGGAGTATACAGCTTAGCATATAATTCTTCATTTAGGTAACACTGTACAGGAGGAGAGAATGGACAAAAAGGGATAATTTCTCATTATCATTTTGCATTTTCTTCCACTCCAAACCTGGATCTATGGGTAGATCAATTATAAAGGTTAGGGATAACACACATCCTTCAACATATAATTACTAAAGAGCTAAATATGTTCTATTACAAAATACCCACCAAAGAACAATAATGAGGCCCATTGTATGCTAATACATATTTCTGAACAGGAAAAATATCTTTGTCTTCTTAGGAAATATATTGAAATATAGTTTCTGGACTGAAGTGTCAATATCTTATTTTTAATACTATTTTTTACTGATTTCAGAGAAGAAGGGTGAGGGACAGAGAGATAGAAACACCAATGATGAGAATCATTGATCAGTTGCCTCCTGTACACCCCACACTAGAGATTGAGCCCTCAACCCAGGCATGAGCCTTGACCGGGAATCCAACTATGACCTCCGGGTTCAGAGGTGATGGTCAACCACTGAGCCACACCAGCTCGGTGTGGCTGAAGTGTCAGTTTCTCTACAGAAAAATAATTAAGTGCTAAAACTGAATATGCATTCTCAATAGTTTTATATAGAGTTCAGCAAGTCTGTTTTTATGACTTACATTAAAAATATAGAGAAGGTATTAATGAAAGTCTACCTGATGAGCACACTGGGTCTGGATGTAGGTAAACATCAGGAAACCATTTCCGACAGTGGTGCCAGCTGTGCAGACCACGTGAGAAGTACACACTCCACGGGCCAACATCAGGAGAAAAAATATGAGACCTGCTGTAGAAGCAGAAAAACAGCGATGTGACTTTAAAATACATCTGGGAAATATCAGCCGCCAAAAAATGAACTTTGATCCTTTGCAGTTGTTAAGTACCGACTGCGGAAAATGAATGGCGTATCGTTGAAGTCAGCGAAAGGAGGTTGCGACAGTAACTGAAACAATTACTGAAAATGAGCAAGGTGAATCCAGAAAAACAGCAAATGGGAAAGATTGTCATTACGTTTCCCATTTCCTCCCATTTTTCATTCTGTAAGTGCTGTTTATAGACAGTCCTCCGCTTGCTGAATGACCTCTATCTGGAAAATAGAGAGACTCGCACTCCCAGGCGGAGAGCCCGCATTTCTTTACTGAGACAACAGCCCAAACTGATCCTGAGGGAGGAGGGTGGGGAAATGTACGAAGCACTAAAAAGCATAAACAACTTAAAAGAACAGAGAGCAACGCTGTAATTCACTGAATTTAAGATGCCATCTATTTTACAGAGCATCATGATTCTATGTAGCATTAAGGAGAGATAATCGAAGACAAATATGTTCACAATGTTTCCTAATAACTTAGCTTTAGTTTTGTTCTTATTAAAAGAGCTCTTTTATAAATTTTTAGACAGTGAGTTTTATCATGTATCTACCTCATTCATAGGCAAAAATTAAAAATACTAAATGAATTAGATTTTTTTAAAACCCCAAAAGAGAACAATAGAAGATATTCTTCCTCCAAAGAATATTTGTCACTGAGAAATATTTGCCCACTGCTCTATTTCTGTGCCATTTTTCTATACACAATAACTTTTCTTTAGTACCAAGTCACGGTGTTGTCTTTGGAATATATTTCAAAAGGCAATTAAACTCGTGGCATGTAGTTTACTTAACTGCAACTAGAGATGACATTATGAACCACAGAGGCTGAGTTTATCATTGCACAGAAGCTGTGACAACAATAAATAACAGCGACCTACCTATTTATTTACTTATTTAATTTTAAGAGTTTTATATTACTTACTAGAGGCCTAGTGCATGAAATTCGTGCATGGGGGGTGTCCCTCAGCCCAGCCTGCACCCTCCCCTCTCCAATCTGGGATCCCTCGATGACCTATTGCCAGTTTAGGCCTGATCCCACAGGGACCACTGGCTTCTAATTATTCCCCTGCCTGCTTGTTTGATTGCCCCTAACCACTATGCCTGCCAGCCTGCTCACCCCTAACTGCCCTCCTGCCAGCCTGCTTGCCCCCAACTGCCTCCCCCTGCTGGCCTGCTCACCCCTAACCGCCTCTGCCTCAGCCCCACAACCATGGCTTTGTCCAGAAGGATGTCTGAAAGTCTCCGGGAAGGTCTCCTGGTCTAATTAGCATATTACCCTTTTATTAGTATAGATTAGAGAGAGGGGAAGGGATAGGTAGAGAGAGAGAGAAACATCAAAGAGCAAAACTTCAACATCAACATCCAATTGAACCTCTTAATGCACAGGACAGGATGATGCCCAACCAACTGAGCCACACCACAGAGCCAGGGCAAGGTGTTCTTATCTTAATCTGGTTAGTGCTGAGGTCGGCAAACTGCGGCTCAAAGCCACATGCAGCTCTTTGGCCCCCTGAGTGTGGGTCTTCCACAAAATACCACAGCCTGGGTGAGTCTATTTTGAAGAAGTGGCATTAGAAGAAGTTTGAGTTTAAAAAAAATTGGCTTTCAAAAGAAATTTCAGTCATTGTACTATTGATATTTGGCTCTATTGACTAATGAGTTTGCCAACTACTGGGTTAGTGGTTAAACTTGTGCACATATACACTGAGTGGCCAGGTTATTATGATCTCTGAACACATAATAATCTGACCACTCAGTGTACTTCTCTTGAGTACCTCATTTATTTTATATCATAGATATAAATCATGCACCTGATCAGTTTTCTCCTTTGCACTGGCTGATAGAAAGCTCAGAGCAAATAATTGGTTGATCTCTATCAAAAGTCTAGAATACTTTGGGTACCCATTTGAGATACAATAAACAGAGTGGCCAAATCATTATGCATTCAGAGATCATAATAATCTGGCCACTCGGTGTATATAATGACTGTATACTTCATATTAGCATAGTGAATATACTCTACTGCAGGTTTGTTATCCTTTAATTTAAAAATATGAAAAATAATGTGTTCAAATAGTCTAACATGGTTTATTCGTGACTCAATTCAATATTCTTCACTTTGTTACAGTTCTCAACTATAGAGTAGTAAACATGTACCGGTTAATAATGGTGGATTTGGTAATCAAAGAAAACATAATAATTTCAAGAGAAACATCAAAAGTGCTTTATTCAAAGTAATATTCATCACTAGCTACACATTTCCCCATCTTCCAGGTAATTTGTGGATACTGTCCCAATAGAACTTTTCTTGTTTTGAAGCAAACTATTCAGAGACCCAATTTTATACTTCTTCATGCGTTTTAAAGTGCTGCCATTGATCAGGACAAGTGGTCACCTGAAGGAGCAAGTGCGTGGGCCATTGATCAGGACAAGTGGTCACCTGAAGGAGCGAGGTCTGGTGAATACAGTGGGTGAGTTAATACTTCCCAGGCAAGATCTTTTAACGTGTCTTTAACTGGTTTTGAAGTGTGTGATGGTGCATCATCATGAAGCAAAATTACTTTGCCGTATCTTTTGCAACATCTGGTCATTTCATGATCAAAGTTTGGTTCCAATTATTTGTTGTCAATAGCGATCACTATTAACAGTTTTTCCTGGTTTTAGAAGCTCATAATACACCACACCTTCCTGATCCCACCAGACGCAGAGCACTGTCTTCTTTCCGAAGCGATTTGGCCTTGCAGTCTACGTTGATGGTTGACCTGGTTCACCCCATGATTTTGTGCATTTGAGATTCTCAGAATGAATCCACTTTTTCATCACTAGTCATAATTCGATGCAAAAAAAAAGACTTTCATGCCATTGAAGCAACATTTTACCAAAGACTTTATGGTTTTCCATTTGTCTTTCGTTCAGTTGATGTGGCATCTGTTTTCCTTCCTTTAAAATCTTTTCCATTGCTTGTAAATGATTGGAAATATTTTGCTTAGCAACGTTTAATCTTTTTGCAAGTTGTTTTTGATTTTGACAAGCATCTTCATCCAATAATACTTGTAATTGTTGGTCTTCAAACTTTTTCAGTTGACCTGGACATTCTTTGTCTTTCACATCAAAATCATCATTTTTAAAGCATCTAAACCAGTGTTCACAAGTATCTGGAGATGGATCATGTTCACCATAAGCTTCCTGAAGTATTTAGCAGCACTTTTCTTCAACATAAAGTAACGAATTAAAATTTCCCACAAATGTTCTCTTTTGGCATGAAATTCGACATTTTTTAAGTGTAAAAAGATCCATGATGTTAACACCTTCTGCAAATTTAACATATGAAGTTTTGAAGCTTGTTGTCAATATAACAAAATAGCATACATATCAAGTTGCACATATATAAACATATGTGTAACTCCATCTATTGAAAAAAATTCACATTATTAACCGGTACATCTGGTAAGTCTCTTACTGTTAAAAGTAACTCTCCCAAAAGACTTAGTCTGATATAAGCCATTTACTCTTTAGTGGACATGAGTTCAAATACCTTGCTTTCCTTCCATCAACAAATTGCCATCAACAAATTAGTTACTGTTTTAGGATCAATGAGCAGAAAAATATATTTTCAGCATGAAACCAGCTATGGTATTTGAGGTTTCAGAAGAGTAAAACAGAATCACAGAAAGAACTTATGGAAATGACCTAGGAAATTGTGCATTTAAACATATATATGTGATCAGGATAGCAATAGAAGAAGAGAGATTTATCCACCTCCTACCATTCACTTTTGCAAAATTCAGTCTACTTTGAATACACTGGCTTAGATATATTTCCAATAAAAATAGAATTTTCCTGCCGAGACCGGTTTGGCTCAGTGGATGGAGCATTGGCTTGCGGACTGAAAGGTCCTAGGTTCGATTCCGGTCAAGGGCATGTACCTTGGTTGTGGCCACATCTCCACTGTGGGGCGTGCAGGAGGCGGCTGGTCGATGTCTCTCTCTCATCGATGTTTCTGACTTTCTATCTCTCTCCCTTCCTCTCTGTAAAAAAATCAAAAAAATATGAAAAAAAATTATTTATTAAAAAAAATAGAATTTTCAAAAAAAAACATAAGCAGAAAACATTAGGTTAAGTGCATTATGTGAACAAATTAATTATTAATTTCACCCCTTACTCCCCAAACAGCACTTCCCAGTGACCTTTTTAAAAATCGCATGTAAATTAGGGACAACCTATACTGTATTAAAATCCAGTTATTTCAAAGTAAACAGGAAGTGTTCAAAGGGATTTTTATCTGCATGAATTATGTTGGCTGTAATGTGTGCAGGTCGGAATTTCAAGTTGCTCCTTGGAGAAATATATAAAAAGGCAAAAGCTATCCCGAGAATAATCGGGGATGTATGAAATTTGGAAATGTGCAGATGCTTTGATTTCACAATATAATTTTTCAAAATATTTGCCTAAGGGCATGCACTTTTAAGGATATGGGATCCAACTTAATTTACAAAGTGAAAAATTCAGAACAGCCAATCACTCCAGAGCTTTACCCAATGGAATTCAGTGCTTCACCCACTGGAACACTTAGTAGCCACTGAAATTACAAGATAGACATATGCATTCTGATACTGAAAATTGCTCTTTATTAAAGGAAAAAGTGTAATTGCCAAAAATACATAGAATACCATATATATTATACACCTAATTACCAAAGTCTATTTTCAGCGGGGAGACAATAGAAAATCATCTAGTGCAGTGGTCGGCAAATTCATTCATCAACAGAGCCAAATAGCAACAGTACAATGAATGAAATTTCTTTTGAGAGCCGAAAACCGACTTCTGCGCATGGGCCACGAAGTTTCAATCACACTGTACGTGCTCTCCCGCCCGCACATAGTATTTTGTGGAAGAGCCTCACTGAAGGGGCCAAAGAGCTGCATGCTGACCACTATTTCAGTGTATTTTTAAGTTTTTAGATTAAGCAAAAATTGTATATGCTCAGCAAAATTACAAATCACAATTCCATTTTTTAAACGTGCAACAGCATGAATTAAAATGTGAAGATCATATTATGGTCAATCATAAATAGCATACTTTGTCAAAAACCACAAAATTACATGTAATAAATTAACAATGAAAATGATCCAATTTTTTCCCAATTTCCTCATGAAAGCAACTAATTTCTTCTTAAGTAGTGGGGCAATATTTAAAGTATCTTTGTAAAAATATATTAATTGTGAGAGTAATCACATCTTTTGCATAATTCTGTTTCTCAAAGAATTCTATATTCAATTAGGAGGTCGGTGAGGATAAAAAGTGAATTTACAATTGGCCATATAATTGAGAAAGTAATAGCTCTATAATAGAGGCTTTTATTTCTCTGTCTCTTGAATACATATTCAAATCATCACATACATCACTTATTTAAGAATTATATATTCTATTTTTTGACACTCATCTAGGCTATTCATTGTGTTGCAAATATCTATTCTTTGTTTCTTGAGCAGAGTGCAATGGAACCCTTACCTGCAGTTGGATGAATAAGAGAGTCAGAGAAATAATTTGCTGAGGATATTCAATCGCATTTATCATCATAATCATGATCACTTAATCAGAAATAAGATATCACTTCAGTTTATAATAAAACTATTTTAAAAAATGAAAAAGTAGAACCATCCTAAATGTATGTTAGTGCATTCATAATCAGACAAAGGAAGTTAGGAGTCTTTTAGAGTAGGGACTGAGCTAGAATCACAGTGAGTGACCAGATTATTAAGACCTCTGAATGCATAATAATCAGGCCACTCAGTGTACTTCATTTATTTGATATCAAAGATACTACAAATCATGCACCTGATCTGTTTTCCCCTTTGCACTGGCTGATAGAAAGCTCAGGGCAAATAGGTGGTTGATCTCCAGTAAAAGTCTAGAATGCTTTTGGTACCCATTTGAGATACAAATACATGAGTGGCCAGATTATTATGCATTCAGAAATCATAATAATCTGGCCACTCAGTGTATATCCATTTGATCATGTCAACAAACTGAAAAAAAAAATACATCAAGAAGGGACTTGGAATGATTGGCAGCTAGGAGACATAACAAACAATATTGGAATGAAGATTTATGTAGGAAAGAGTCAAGAGCTGGGACAAATCATGCTTGTTAACAAATAAGAAATAGCATTTTCTGCGTATCAGGCACCATTTTATGTAAAGGAGTTGGTAATGTTAAAAGACTGCAAAAAATAAACACACACCCACACACACACACACACACACACACACACACTGAGTGGACAGATTATTATGATCTCTGAACACATAATCATCTGGCCACTCAGTGTATATCTTATATAATAAAAGGCTAATATGCAAATTGTACCCTCTACCAGGAATTCGACCAGTAAGCAGGCTGGTCAACAGCCCATGTCCCCTTCCCCCTGGCCCGACCCCACCCATGCATGAATTCATGCACCAGGCCTCTAATATATATGTGTATATACACTGAGTGGCCAGATTATTATGGGTTCAAAGATCATAATAATATGGCCACTCAGTGTAGTATATGTAATATACATGTATAAAGTATATGTACTATATATACTAGTAAAGTATTTAAGATTTCAATCCATCAGTGAAAGGTTCTGTTGAGGAGATTGGAGTAGGTTTTCACGATGACCATATTTGAATTTTAGAAAAGTAGCTTTGACTAGTAGTGTAGTCAAAATTGGGAGGCATCTGGTTAGACAAATGTTGGAAAAATGATACCTATTCAGGGTTTGAATCAGAAAGTCCGTATCAGTAATGTGACAACTGGAATGGAGGAGAGGAGTCTGAGCCAAGCGTATGGGGTAAAACAACCTAAACTTTGGAAGCAATTGGATGTAGGTATGGGAAATACCTATGCTGAGTGTAAGTTTTCTCTGTAGAGCGGATGGATGCTCTAGTCACTAAATAAAAACTATAATAGGAGAGAGAGGATTAAGAGCTTGTCCTACAAATGCTGAATTTCAGGAAGCTATATCACTTCCTTGTACAAATGATCCTTAAGCAGGAAGAAATGCAAGATTCTAAATGCATGTCTTGTGTGATTTGTAATGCTAACAGCATAACCAATGGATACAAAACACTGGTGGTGGGAGGTGGGGGAGGCAGGTGAGGGCATGTATTGGGGAGTGAGGAAGGCCAGGGTGAAGTCAATAGGGAGAAAAAAAGGAGACACATGTACTACTATTTGTAATACTTTAAACAATAAATAAATAAACAAATATTATCCAACAATACATACATACATACATACATACATACATACATACATACATATCTGTGCAGTTACCAGGAACTTTTTTTGAGCAGCAGCAAGATCTTCAAATACAATAGGCATAATCCCATAGAAATATGAAGCTATAAATCATAATCGGTTGTGGCAAATTTTGGGGGGTTGACTCCAAAATCCCTATTTCTCATCCCGATCAGTCTCAGCAAGGCTTTGAGAGTGTAGACCAGATATGAGCCGTCTACTGAGCTGTGAGGAGAAGTTTGATGATAGGATTTTTGGAAAAGTATTTCTTAATCTTAAACAGGAGTCAAAACGAAACAGTCTTTCCCTTCTGTCTCTCAGATGCGAGGCTTCAAAGTGCTGTAGCTACATTTCTATGGATTTGAGAATAAAGGCAGCATGGAAAACACCAGAGTGAACGGACAGAAAGAATCTGGTTTTATCAGCACTGGGGTCACATTGGATTTCCTTGATGTGAGGTAGTAAGTCATTTGAATTTAGGGCTTCTGTCACTTGAAATCTTAGATAGTGATAGTTAATTTTGTGTCAACTTGACTAAATTGTAGTGACAAAATGTCTCATCAAACACTTATCTAAATGTTGTTACAAAGATTTTTTTAGACATGATTCACATATACAATCAGTTGACTTTAAATAAAGTATATTATTGCCCAGCTGGCATGGCTCAGTGGTTGAGCATTGACCTATGAACCAGGAGGCCATGATTCGATCCTTGGTCAGGGCATAAGTCCGGGCTATGGACTCAGTCCCCAGTATAAAGCATGTAGAAGTCAGCCAATCAATGACTCTTTTTCATCACTGATGTTTCCATTTCTCTCCCTTCCTCTCTAAAATTAATAAAAATTGTATTTAAAAAGAAATAATAAAGTATGTTGCCCTCCGTAATGTCTGTGGGCCTCATGCAATCAGCTGAGGCCCTAAGAACAAAAGAGAAAGTGTCTTAAAAAAGAAACAGCCTCCAAACTGCATCACAGCAGTTCTGCTGCAGTTTCCGGTTTTTAGACTAAATACTGCGATGTCAGCTCTTACCTCTTACATCTTCAACTTAACAGTGTGCCCTATGAAATGTGGTCTCTTCTATTTACATTCCTTAGATCTCTTAATATACCAGTATACTACAGATTCTGTCTCTAGGAAGAAATACCTAACATTCTGATGCAATAGCTTGATTTTATAGTTAATATTTCCAAATTATAGGTAATAATGATAATTTATAGGAAATAAAAATAATTACATAAAATCCATTATCTGATTGTTTTTCTTTTACAGAAAAAAAATCTACTTGTAGCATGTATCTGGAAAACTAACAGATTTTTTTAAAAATCTTAATTTTAGGTTCATTTCATTAAACTTTTATTCATCTAAAGCTAATCTTTTCAAAAATACTAAGTGAATATTTTTGTGATTATTTTTAACTTGAATAGAACATGGTCTATCTTACTTTGCTCCATTTCTTTTGTGTTCTCTGGATCTGGGTAAGTTTTTCATTTATTCTTTTATAATAGCAAAATTATCTTACTTTTGTTTTGTACAAGGAATTTTCTCACAATAAGATTAAAAACAATGTGAATACTCAATCAAATGATGATGCCCATGTGTAGAATTACTAAAATGGTAGTTTTTTTTAATGCAAATGATTATTGTGTTTTCAATTTGTATGCTGCATTAATCATTTTAATTTATATTTGATGAAACAATTTTAAAGTGTTTGCCAATAAAACACATAAAAAAATGGAACACAAATCCAATAGCAATTGTGATGAGATAGGCATCACCATAAAGTGGAAAATATATGAAAATAATTATACATTCTTGGTTTTTTAAAAAAAAGTGCTATAAATTTAAGTGAATAATGAGATGTGGTGTTATAATATGCTATATGAATTAAGTCTCAAAGGAAACAAAAACGATTTTGCCAAAAATTTATGAGGTATAAAAATTTGCCAGTAACTACAGAATTTAGGCAGTTTAATTTTTTTTTGCCTTAGGAATTATTAGGATATTATAAATTCCACATAGAATCAGATGTATCTTTCATTTTCCTGATTGATCTCAATCTGAAATACCATCAAGTATATATTGAATGGGATTCATCAAAAGCCACAAAAATATAAGGCTAAATTACAAACATTCTAAATATCCATCAATAACTTTTCATGGATTTTGGAGTTAGTTTTTAAGTGAAAGTAGATAGGTCTAGTTAACAGGTGTCTATAGGTGTACTTTAGCCTGAAACTTTGCTGGCGGCAAAAATGATGGCAGTGAAGCTGTCCTATTTCGGGCACATCATGAAAAGTCAGGTTCCTTGGAAAAGACGTGATGCTGGAAAAAGAGAAGTCAGCAGGAACAGGAAAGCATCAAATATGATATGCATTGACCCCGTGAAAGAACTGAACAGGGAAAGAGAGGACAGGACATTGTGGAGATCACTGAATTTATAGTGCGATCTACTCATAGCATGTAACAACAGTAACATAGATGTAATGGGAGCACATACTTAAAACATGCTGGGGAAAGCTACAAAATCTTGATTGCCCTTACTTAATTTGCCAACATTTTCATTTTTTGGAAGGGTATTGATTGACTAAATATATGTTAGTAGTCTAATTGTACTGAACATTATGCTGAAGGGCAAAGTCATGGAAAACGCACATGTGCCTGCTTTCCTATGTGGGAGCCTGCCATTCAGGCTTGCGGATCTGGGGCTGACTAAGAAACATACAGACATGCAGACATTGCAACTTTATGACAAATGAATGAACATAGAAACAAACAGGATGAAAATCAAGCAACTTATTTGGCAATGAAGAGCAAAAACTGGGTAAAAAATACCCTGGATAATGATATGTATCACTAGAGAGAAATAATGACCGAGTCTCGAAATTCATATGAACACACATGCACTTTCAAATACATCCACAGGATCATGGACACATACACACTTTGATATTTCCCAGAATAAACCAGCCATGTATGTGTTGGGCCTTTAATATGCATATCTGTTATTTTTGGCCTGTTGTGCATGTGAAGTGCTTTCAATCAGACACAGATAATTATCTTAATTTAAAAAGGGACCACATGTTTTCCTACACGGATAAATTCTTATCCTGGGTAACACAATAAAAGCCAGATCAAGTGTCGTATGCATAAAAATTTGATATCTGTACCATAAGCAAGGAGTGGGTTAAATAAGTTATCTCCCCTCAAAATGGGGAAAGAGGCAACTGCTCTTTTCTGCTCCTAACGGGGTTTCCTTGGAAATGTACTGGGGCTGGGTCCTCCCTCCAATAGGAATAAAACTCTCCAAGAGTTCAGTAAATTATGTATCTCCAGGCAGAGATGGCTCCAATATCCCTGTTGTCATTCCTTTTTGAAAGGTGGGAGTTCTCCCAATTTCTAGAGTTGTTAATTATTTGTATTTTCAGGAGAAATAATTAGAAACTTATTTTTAGCCGAGGAGCCCATTTCAGCAATATTAGTTCAGAAAACCCTGTGTAGGAAAAATGAAGACATTTTCTCCCGTGATGCCACAATAGTTAAACAACATAATTAATTACACCTGATAATAAAAGATGGTAAAATTAATGAGGTGCTGGCATAGAAATTAAAGAGACATTCTTAAGTGGTCAACAAAAACATGCCTGAGGAGATCAATTTTAAACAAATACGTGAAAGTGAAAAGGATCAGACTATGAATTTTTAGGCAAAATTAATAGCAAATGAAAGAACTTCCTGAGACAGGAAAAAATTCAGTGTATATAAAATTAAAATAATAGTAGTAATAAATAAGATCATTGCAAATAGGTAAGGGAAATAGGTTGAATTTAATTTCCATAGTTAATTTTCTAGATGAAATTTCCTGAGTGTTGACCCTGTTCCTATGGGAATATAACTGAAAATCTTTACCATCTTATATAATAAAAGCCTAATATGCTAAGTGTCTGGTCGTCCAGTCAGCCATTCAACCAATCAAAGTGTAATATGCTAATGATATGCTAAGGCCGCTCAACTGCTCACTATGACGTGCACTGACCACCAGGGACAGACACTCTGACAGGTAGGTTATCTTGCTGCTGGGCTCTGGCTGATAGGGACTAAAGCAAGACAGGCTGGACACACCCTGGAGCCTTCCCACAGTCCCTCTGACTAGTCAACCTCCCGCATCCCTCCCAGGCCCTGATCATGCACCAATGGAATCTCTGCGGGAAGCAGGCCTAAGCCATCCATCAGACATCCCCTGAGGGCTCCAGCACTGCAAAAGGGCACAGACTGGGCTGAGGGACCCTTCTGCACAAGTGCATGAACTTCATGCACTGGACCTCTAGTATTGTATAATAAACTAAGTTGTGAGGAAATACTGTATGTTAGCTAATAATATAGCTACTAGAATCAGACTGTTTTGCCATGAACACTGACCTCCAGACCACAGTAAGTATGAGAACTGTTGCTTTAGGAACTCGTGCTTTAAGATACCTCTTCTCAGACAACTCTCTGTGTACACCAGTATCACCTGAAGTACTTTTTTTAAAAATATATTTTATTGATTTTTTACAGAGAGGAAGGGAGAGGGATAGAAAGCCAGAAACATCGATGAGAGAGAGACATCGATCAGCCGCCTCCTGCACGCCCTCTACTGGGAATATGCCCGCAACCAATGTACATGCCCTTGACCGGAATCGAACCTGGATCCTTTCAATCTGCAGGCCGACACTCTATCCACTGAGCCAAACCGGTTTCAGCCTGAAGTACTTTTAAAACACAGATGACTTGACCCTACCCTAGAGCTTCTTGTTTAGTAGGTCTGATTTGAACCTCAAGAATTTCCATTTCTAAGATGTTTCCAGGTATTACTGCTGATGTTGCTGGTGGTGCAGAGACCACATATTGGGAGGGAATTCTAGATTCAAGAGTTCTAAATATGCTCTTTTCCGAGGTTTGCATTACTGGCAGGAAGAATAAGAAAGCTATGGTATTTTCCATGGTCCAGGAAAGTCCCCATTGCACACTCTCCTCAACAATCATAGTCTTTTCATCTCATTTTTCATAAAGAGACCTTGCAGATTAATTATAATCACATGGGTATCATGATGATAAGTCCAGGACACCAGGTTAGCTCTCATCTCCTACATTGCAATTCTCCTATGATTCCACAATTCTCTATTTCGCTTTCCTTAGCCTATTTTTTCCATATAGGTCCTAAAACCTTTCCAAAGTGACCCCTGAATCTGTTTATTATCAACAAAATATTTTCCATTCTCAACTGCTTCTTTTTTACTTCATGTTTAAAGAAAATTAGACTCTTTCTCCACAGCCATTGCATCCTCTGCAGTCCCCTCAAGCAAGAGATGTTTTGTCTTCCATACGTCCTTCTATTTGGCATAGAGGTAGATATCTCTTTCACTTCATTGCCCTTTCCAAACCTTCTCACTTCCTTCTTCCTAAACTTTGTCCCCAGCTTTGAGTGTCACGTCAGCTGCCTACTCTGTTGTATCATCTCCTAATCAGCTATTTTTGATGAAGATTTTATCACCTGATTCACTTGATCTCTGAGAAAAAAAATTGACTTGATTCATGAACCTTTCAGAAGAGTCCCTTGAGAGATTGTACCTGCTATGCACTCTCAATCACTCATTCGCAGGACATAGTCCACATTTTGTTATTGATTCTGCTGAATTTAATTTCTTTTCTAAACAGAATGAAAATATATTCCTTGAAATAATTATATGCATACTCCCTCAAATAAAATAAATATTATTTCAGCTATATGGAGATTTGGAATGCAAAACTAAGCCATATTTCTAGATTAATGGAAATATCAATATATAACATCATATAAAGAAAAATCAAAGCAAAGTGAAGGTTATTGAAGCTTAATAGGATCCTTTTCATAACACTCAAAGAAATTAGTTAATATAAAACGTTTGTATGAAGTGTGTATGCTATCGTTTTGGATAGCATACATACTTTACACTGCACATCAGATACAATAAAATGGCCAAATACAGATGTTTCAGCCATCTGTTAGAAAAGAAAAAAAAAATTCTTTCAAAACTGTGATTGAAAGGATAATTAACAAATGAATAAAATGGAAATAGTGTCATTGCTATTAATTTATGTTTAATTCCACATGAAAAATTGGCAGATTTCGGGTCTCATTAGTATTATTGAGACTCTTAAAACAGAAAAAAAAATCAGTTTCTCATGAAATATTAGAAGACAGTCTCACTCAATAAAGAAGCAGGTAGATTAATCTACTCATTTATTCAACAATCTCATTCAATAGCCCAGTCTGCAGCGTTAGTCCTACGTTTAGGTAAAGTCCCTGTTTCTGAACTTCAGACAGTCACTGTCTAAAAGTAGAGTGGATCTGGAAAATACTCCTTTTCTTTCATCAATCCATAAGAAAAGCAGTGGGAAATATTCACAATTTATGTTTGGGCTTTCAATCCTCTCGGTGACTAAGATTTGCCTATTTTGCAATATGATATTATGATTAGTAATAATAAATAGATATTTGCTTCTCATTCCCAGTTCTATCTCAGAGCTTCTGAAACCCTTGAAATTATCCTAAGTGAAGTAAGTCATAAAGGATTATGTTTTTATTATTATGAATGAGGTGACTTTTGTAATGCACCTATGGACAGGAGTTGGTTACAAGAAGAACCAATCAGGTGAGGGGGGTTAGTGGTAGAATCAATTGCAAATGAACAACGGTTAAAACAATCATGTTTATGTATGATGTTGCCTCTGGTAACGTGTGGAGATTTGGAGAGGGTTGCTTGCTCATAAAAGTATGGATGCTCCAAGCTCTTTCCCTATACTTTGCCATAGTCATCTCTTCCATCTGGCTGTTTCTGAATAATAACCTTTAATAATAATCTATTAAGTAAATGTTTCTGAGTTTTATGAGCAGCTCTAGCAAATGCATAAAACCCAAGGAGGGAGTCACAGGAAACTTGGATTTATGGCCAGTGAGTCTGAAATAAATGCTGGGGTTGAGTGGGTACATAGGGTTGTAAGGCTGAAACCTTAGTATGTAGGATCTGACTCTATCTCCACATAAACTGTCATAATTGAATTGAATTTAGGAGAACCAGTTGGTGTCTCAGAGCGTTGGTTTGGGGAGATGTAAGAAAACATCCCCTCCATCCCTACCCGGCACAAACACTTTAAAATTGGGTCCATACTTCTGAAAGAGGATATACCCTAATTCTTTATTAGTGATTAGTAGTTTAGCAAAGATTCAACAAGAATTTATGAAATGGGGAATTCTTAGAAAACCGTGGTAGGCACTACAGTACTACATAGAAAAATTTAATGGAAAGGGAAAATAAATATGTAAAGATAAATGTTTCTTTGTCCCACATTTATATAAAGCCCACCGAAATACATAGCAGAAAACAATGCAAATAAATGTTTGTGTGCCTTTATAAAAGACCAACAACGGCATTCACCAACTCCAGTTTAGTCAAGATTATATCTAAACCTGAGTTCAACTTTTATCAATAAGCATAAAATTGGCTGAAAGTAATGGGTTTTAGTGTGAGGATTAAAATCTCTTTGTTACTGTAACAATCATAGGAACATATTAAATTAAAACGTATTTATAGAGTTTGATTAATAATACCAACAATGTCAATGGCTGGATATATAAAAGAACAGAAATTCCATTTAGGTAAGATAATCTTATAAATACTTCATGGAACTAATATGTTCTTACCAGGGTGCAGTTAAGAAATTTGTAGGAAGAAACAGTGTAACAAAAATTCCAATCATATTACAAAATTAAGCCAAATGAAACAGAAGTCTTTCTAATAAGACTTTTTGTTAAAAAAAAAAAAAAGTACATGGAGCTAGATGACTGTTAAAGAACACAATTCAGCCCTAGCTGGTTTGGCTCAGTGGCTAGAACATTGGCCTGAAGACTGAAGGGTCCTGGCTTTTCCTTTCCAGTCAAGGGCATATGCCTAGGTTGCAAGCTCGTTCCCCAGTAGGGGGCATGCAGGAGGCAGCTGATCAATGGCTCTCTCTCATCATCGATCTTTTTACATCTTTCTCCCTCTTCCCTTCCTCTCTGAAATCAATAAAAATATACTTTTATAAATGTTTTAAATAACACAATTCAATTGAGTAAATGAAGATCTAATTGATCTAATTGATCTCTTAAACAATTCCGGAATTAAGCTCCATCCCACTTAGCAACTAGAAGGACATTCAGAGAGGCTGTGTAAAATGGAAGCTTTTATAGAAAGGAGTGGGGCAAGGGAGCTATTAACCAAAGATAAGAAAGGATTGTTTTTAGATCAGAACATCTTTTGAGAGGAAGGAAAAGGGTAACGGTATTATTATGCAAATTGCTTCTTATTTCTAGAGGGATGGAGAGGGCCCAAGTGACAGATTACCTCTGAGGTGTTCAGAAAGTTACATGCTGGTTGGTTAAGATTTTACTTCAAGGAAAGGCTGGAACAGCAAACAATTGGATCAGGTACTAAATCTGATTTGGCATCATGAGCATTAACTCAACTGAAGCCCTATAGGGTCTGTGATTTCCTCTTTAATGATACTTTATTGAAAAATTCAAAAAATATAATAAAATGTGATTAAAGCCATAATATAAACTCAGTAAATACTTGGAATAATGAATTGATTTACTGTTTCAAACTAACTAGAGATTGTTTTAAATATATATTTCTTTATTGATTTCAGAGAGGAAGGGAAAAGGAGAATGCAATTGAAACATGAATGATGAGTGAAAATTATTGATCGGCTGACTCCCAAACAACCCCCACTGGGAATTGAGCTTGTAACCCAGACATATGTCCTTGGCTGAAATCGAACCTGGGACCCTTCAGTGTGCAGGCTGCTGCTCTATCCACTGAGCCAAGTTGGCTAGGGCTTAACTAGAGATTTTTACATAAATTTACTTAAATCAGAGCCACTCATCAAAATGCTTAACCTTTGGATGCAGCACATGAGCTACATGTGGCTTTATATGTAACTCAGAGCTAGATCAATATATTCCCTTAGACAATAAGCTCTGAATTACTGAGTTTCCCTCAGTAATTGCCTCCTAGGGCAAGTCATTTAAGTTATTGATTCACAAGTTCCGCATTTTAAAGAAATATTAAGAATACTAGGGGTGCGGTGCATGAACATTCATGCACGAGGGGTGTGTCCCTCAGCCCCACTTGCACTCTCTCCAATCTGGGAGCCCTCAGGGGAGCCCTCTCCAATGCAGGAGTTTCTGTCTGTCTTTGCAATCTTATGAACAAATTTTCTGAGACCCCACCCAGTTTGGTTTGTTGCTCACAGAATAATAGAGGCATTATTTTTTTTTTCTTTGCTTCATTGGTCAAGATTTCCTGGAAGTTTAGGATATCTTCCCTTTAATTTTTTCCTAGAAACTCTGATTTTACTTATGTCTCTCACCTTTGCTTTCCCTCCATCTCCCACTGCAACAGTAACTTGCTCCAGGCTCACTTTGCTCTAGTGACTAGGACAGTGGTTCTCAACCTTTCTAATGCTGGGACCCTTTAATACAGTTCCTCATGTTGTGGTGACCCCCAACCATAAAATTATTGCTACTTCATTACTGTAATTTTGCTACTATTATGAATCATAATGTAAGTATCTGTTTTCTGATGGTCTTAGGCAACCCCTGTGAAAGTATCATTCGACCCCCAAAGTGGTCGCAACCCACAGGTTGAGAACCACTGGTGTAGGAAATCTGTCTGCCACCAGAACTACGATTCCCAGCATTCCTGGTGCTCCCTGTGCTCTGGGTTTTTCTTCCTGCTCTGTCTCTGTCCCATGGCCTCCTGCTCTGCCAAGTCCTCCAAACTGCCAGCTATCCCGCTCTGCTCTCTGCTTGGTTAATTTGCATACTCACTCCTGATTGGCTGGTGAGTGTCAAGGAGGTATAGTCAATTTACATGTTTCTCTTTTATTATATAGGATTAGCCCTAGCAAGTTTGGCTCAGTGGATAGAGCATTGGCTTGCATACTAAAGAGTCTTGGGTTTGATACTGGTCAAGGGCACATACTTTGGTTGCAGGCTCCTCCCCAGTCTGGGTCCTAGTCAGGGCTTGTGAAGAAGGGAACCAATCAATGTGTTTCTCTCACATCCATATTTCTCTCTGTCATTCCCTCTCTTCCACTCTATAAAATCAATAGAAAAATATCCTTGAGTGAGGATTGAAAACATATCAATTAAATAAAGAATATAAAAGTTTTTTTATGGTTATTAAATAAGATAATGAATTGAAGATTTTTTTCTGTTACATAAAGCACTAATTACTATAAAAAAATCATAGTAATTAAAAATAAAGTGTTAAGAACCTATGTAACTCACCCCAATCACATAGCCTAAATAAAAATCTCTCTTCTTAAACTTCAAAAAATTATCCAGAACAAATGAAAATAATCCACCCAAACAAAATTAATTAAAATTTGTTTTAATCAAGTCCAATTGAGAGGAGTTAGAAATAAGATTAGGCAGACAGAGCAAGAGGTGAAAGGAAGGAGGAAATATGGATGTGACCTTTGGAGCCAGCTGAAACTGGTACAAGATTCCAGGGCAGGAGAAATAGGGAAACTGAGACAGGAAAGTTCAAACAAGGCCAAAGAGCATGGGCAATTTGCAGCCAGTTTGTAACTAACAAGCCATTATCTGTCCCAGCCAAGGACACCAGAGCAAATGGTTAAAAAACAAACAAACCTCCTTTGTGAGAGAATGCAGAAAGGGAGGGGAGAGAGGAAAGGAAACTGGGGCATTTTACCCTCTAAGCAGAGAAGCCAGCAGTCTCCAGGCTTGGCAAGATAAAGTTGCCAGGTGCTTTTCATGAATTCTAAAAAGGCCACAACAACGTAAAAAAAAAGACCTTGAGCGTTAATCTGTACCCACACAGTCAGCAGGGGGATTTTGAAGTCCGGGGACAGGAGAGTGCATGATGCCTCAGACTCCCTTCAGCCTGCTCTTCTCATTAGCCGAGAGCCCAGCCCATCTGCGCTTCCTGAGCCACAATATAAATTGCTTGCTGTGCTTTGCTTTTTCAATAAAGATGCATGCTTTAGTAAATTGGATTTTCACCACGCAGTCAGGGTCTCTCATAGAAACTCATTTATATGAGAAGACAAAGAGCAAGGTTAGGGGGACATCCCTCTCCCACTGGCTCAGGGCTGTCCTGTCCAGTAACACTTGTCCGGTGTCAGTGAGAGGTGCCTATAACGAAACCACAGAAATGCTGGTCCTGCAGAAAAAAGCAGAATGACACAAGACAAGAATGTTTATCTTACGCGTGCAAAAGGTGGCAAGAGATAGGGGCGGAAGAGGAAAAGAGGAGAGAGGACCACCGGCTGGATTTAAAAATTGTTGCTGGACAAAGATAGAGGGAACCAATCACAAAGGGACCCGGTAGACAAAGAACAGGCTTTGGGTAAATAGAAAACCCCCAGACAAGTGAGCCTTAGTGGCAACCCACTCATGGGACCCACCCCCGTGTGGGGAGTTCGTATCCACTTAAAATAAATGGCCACACTTTTGCTTCCATCTTCGGTCTGTGATTTTTATTCTTCAATTTCGTGAGACACAATCCACAGAAGAATATTGGCTCCATTTGGGTAACACAGTAACAGAAGACAGAGAACACTCCAAACACCCAAATCCAGCAAAGCCAGCTTGCGAGTCCATTTGGGGGCAAATCAGGCAAGGAGATGCTCTGTGGAAAACAGGGCAAGGAAGAAAGAATTAAAGATGCTCACGCCACTAATCATCAGAGAGATGCAAATTCAAACCACAATGAGATAACAACTCACACCTGTCAGAATGGCCACCATCAATAAAACCTGTGTACTATTCATCGCTAAGTGGAAATGATGCTTTAACAAGAAAGAAAGCCATGTGACCCAACTGAATATCACCAAGTGTTGTACAAACGCACATCATGTGAATCAAATCATGAGGAAACACACAAAAGCAAGTGTCTGGCAACTGACCTAGGTTCTTCCAAATTATCAATGCTATGAAAACAAACAAACAATACAGAGAAGGCAGGGGAGGTTGGGGGGAGGGGGGTCTGTAAGAGATCAACCGAAGGACTGGTATGCATGTATATAAGCATAACCAATGGATACAAGACACTGGGGGAAGGAGCAGGTGAAGGCATATACTAGAGTAGTGGTTCTCAACCTTCCTAAGGCCGCGACCCTTGCATATAGTTCCTCATGTGGTGGTGACCCCCAACCATGAAATTTTGCTACTGTTATGCATAGTGATGTAAATATCTGCATTTTCTGATGGTCTTAGGCAACCCCTGTGAAAGGGTCGTTCGACCCCCAAAGGGGTCGCAACCCACAGGTTGAGAACCACTATACTAGATAGAGGGTAGGGAAGGCTGGTGGAAGTTAATGGGGGGAGAAAAAGGATATATATGTACTACTATTTGTAATTCTTTAAACAATAAAAAGGGGAAAAAAGAAAGAAAAAATGCCTGGAGCATTAGTCTAGATTTTAAAAGGTTAAAGAAAGGTGAAACCTTAATATACTGCGTTATTTAATAAGGATTTTGTACTAAAACAATGCTATAAAACCTATCGGGAAATAGAGCAATTTGAAAATGTTATCAGTGCTAAATTCCCTGAATGTGTTCATTATACTATTAGAATATCAGAGAGCATCCTTGTTCTTTAAAAACTCGTGCTAAAGTACTTAGCAGTGAAGTGTTTTATGTCTACAACATTCTCAAATGGTTCATCAAAGAAAAATAGGATTACATATATTTAACTAAAAGAATAAGAACTATAACAAAATTTAAATAGTTTTGGTATAAAGGAACCAAGGATACTCATTAAACTATTCATTCAACTTTTCTGCGTATTTGAAATTTTTAGGGTAAGTTACAGGAAAATGTATACTTGAATTCTTATCTGGGCTAATAACATCATAGTACAATGTTAATAGGCTGTGTAATATATTTAAAACCAACTGGAAAGGTAGAGTAATTTCATAGATCATCTTTTCCAAAAGAAAAGATGTAAAATTCTTCATTGGTTAGAAAAAATATTTTGAAAAACTACTCGTCAAAATGATAACTCTTAAATTTTATGGATTTATTTTTTAGTTTTCTCTTAAAAACCACAACATATTATAAGAAAACAATATTAACCCTATTCTATATATTTTATAATGTTAACTGAAAATGTGGATCCTGCCAATACATATGTATCTGGCAAAGAAAACCGCCATCTACAATACTGAAGGCAAAGTGTTCAGATCATGGCTTAACTAAAATGCTGATGGGATGTGGTTGTGGCACTCCCGGGGACTCAGCTTCCTCCTTGCCAGTACCTTCACCATGACAACCTCAATTACATGGACTCATCAGCTAATTGATACTTCATTGGGTTTTAATATCTTGTCATGTTCTTCACTGACCACATCATAAAGGACTTTCTAGAAAGATCACTGCACTAAAAGGCTTTGACCTCGGTCAATCTCATGCTAAAAGCCCAGGATACTAAATAACCAATTTGACTTCTCTCCCAGCACCATTATGCATCAACATGTGGATCTATGTTCATACATCAATTTTTGAATAAAGAATAAAGTAAATACAGCCAGAAAAAATGCTAAAAAACCTATCAAATACATTAATTTTGGTGCACCTAACCTCCCTTCAATGTCAATTTTTAAAAGTAGAAAAATTGCTACTGAAATGGCATTCCTCCTTTGCTGTTGATCACATCTTGTCATATAATTTTTACTGGAATACTTTCATAATAATTTTCAGTTTCCTAATTACTACTAACTTCTTAATGTGAACTACTCAAAATATATTTACTATACCTTCATTCTCCTTTGTGAGAATATTAGTAACTTTTTAAGTGTGTATTTTTTTTTCACATAAGTTGCATTTTGTCCTACATCACCTTGCTAACATTTATCAAAATATCTACTAGGCTTGAAGTCAAGGTGCCCAGCCTTTCTTAGTTACGATGGAAAGCTCAGTTGATAGAACAGTTCAGGATTGCAGAATGAATGATAGCCCTCTAAAAATTCACATGTCCTACTTTTCAGAACCTGTGAATATGTTGTCCTCTATGACAAAAATAAAAATAAAAATAAATTGTATATTGGTTAATTAAGGATTTGGGGCTGGGGAGATGGTCTTGGATTAATTTGCTGGGCTCTGTGGGACACCCTGAGACTTTGTAGGAGGAAGGTCAGTGTAAAAGATCTCAAGAGGCTCTGCCCCTGATTTGAAGAAGGAGGAAGGGGCCCACAGGAAGTGAGGTGTATGGTAAAGCCCAGGACTTGGTTGGAAAGTCTGTAAGGAGAATTCTCCAAAAGGTCAGGAGCTTCTAGAGTGACCTTGTCAAAGACAGCAGCCCCTGCCTTGACTTCTGCAAATAAGTCTGAGACCCCTGGTGTTGAACTGGAATCTCTATGTTTAGTCTTCAGATAGGACCTTGTAGAAGCATGTGCTCTCTCCAGGATGCTTTCCCTACTGATAGTATCTAATAGTTAATTTCAGTTCAAGCTGTCCTATCTAATAAAAGAGGAATATGCAAATTGACAATACCTCTGCTACACTCACAAGCCATGCCCACCAGCCAATCAGGAGTGAGTATGCAAATTAACCCAACCAAGATGGCTGCCGCCATGGAACTGCAGCAAGCAGGAGGCTTGGGTTTCTCTGGCAATGGAGAAAGCCAATCTTTCCTGCTGCCCTGGCTGGCCCAGCTGTATACTCAAGACTACAGAGTTTCAATTATAGAAAATAAATAAATCCCAATTACCAGGGCCTCTGCTTACATTGCAAGGGGGCATGGCCAGCCTGCAAACCACCACAGGCCCCTCACCCAGGCTGCCCCATGGAGTTACTATAGTAACCTTTGAGCACAGGAGTTACTATAATAACAAGTCTAAGGGAATAGTGATCAATCAAAGGGGATATCAAGGTCCCAGGATCTGCAACTTTTATAAGCCAGAGGGAAAAGGAACTCAGTGGGACCCTTTCCCCCTCCCCATGTGGGAGACCATTCTGTGGGACTCTTCCCCCTCCCTCTGTGGGAGTCTGTACTTGTTCTTTTTTTTTTATTAAATATATTTTATTGATTTTTTACAGAGAGGAAGGGAGAGAGATAGAAATTCAGAAACATCGATGAGAGAGAGACATCAATCAGCCACCTCCTGCATGCCCCACAGTGGAGATGTGCGCGCAACCAAGGTACATGCCCCAAACCGGAATTGAACCTGGGACCTTTCAGTCCGCAAGCCAACACTCTATCCACTGAGCCAAACCGGTCTCGGCTGTACTTGTTCTTTAATAAATTTCCACCTTTGCTATGCCATCTTCTTTCTGTCCATGGATTCATTCTTCAACTTCACCAGACAAAGAATCTGGATTCCAGTACAAAATTTCTGTTTCACATCTAACTACTGTGTTAGCCAAATATCACAAATCTTTTTATTTTCAATTACTTGAAAATATTCTAATTGACCTTTTCATTATTCAAAAGTTTATTTTTACTTTCCAGATATTTTGGTGTTTATGAAGATTATTTGATCTCTAATTTAATTCCTCTATATTCAGAGCGCATACCTTGAATTTTTTTTCTCTGTTTTTCTTCATCTGTTAAATCCATCTAATTAATTATTTTTATTTTATTTCAGTCACTTAAATTTTCAACCCTAGGATATTTGTTCCATTTTTACTGTTTCTTATTCTCTGATAAGAGGCTTCCTATTTTTATACATTTTTTGAAAGCTAATTTTCCTTTACCTTTCTGAGTAATTAATCACAGCTCTCAAAATCCTGATTTTCTAATTCCAACCTTTGGACCATCTCCAGACTGATTTCACTTCATTGCATTTTCAATTGAGAATGCTACTTAATTTCTTGACCCTTTTTATGTTAGGAAATTGTTTCCTGTGTTTAGAAAAAAAATTGAATTTCAGTGGAAAACTACAAATTGTCTACAAGACACTCTCCAGGTTATAGTCTGACTCTAGTTTTTCATCATTGAGCTATTTTATAAATCTGCAAATTTGGGGTAATTTATAGATCTACAAATTCTATTCTGTCTGTTGAAAGTTAATTGACTTTCTTTCTTGCTCTAGAAAAAAAAAGTTTTGCCTCCATTTGGGAACACTCATTATGTCTACCTGGTCCCTTCCTTGATGAGTGAATAAAAATAAAATATTTTACATGTATTCACTCTTATATCTGTATAAGGCTCAGAATTTTACCTTTTATTTTTTGAAAATTATATTTGACAGTGTCTTAGATATTATGAATGTTAAGATGTAGGAATTCTGAAATCTATTATTATTCTCTATAAGTAATGTTTCTTTTTTTTTTTTTAGAAGTCAATTAACTTGGTTCACCACAAAATGGAAATTGTTTCTTGGACCGTAGCTCCAGCCTCAGTTCTGACCTGTTGTCTCTGAGTCTGCTCCACTCAGGTGTGGTTCAAAGATCAGCCACAATGTGGTCAGACAGAAATCTGAGATCCCTTCTCCGGCCTTTAGAGAAATTACCAGTTGTTGTGCTAAGTATCTTGCCCAGTCTTCAATGTGACTGCATTACCCTGACCTCTAACTGTGACCCTGAAGCCAGAAAGATTCTGGCCTTCTACCATCCCCATTTTCCAGCTCCATGTGAGCCCACTACTATCATGGGAGAAATAATGGAAACAAACTCTCCATACAACATCTCTCAGAATCAGTGTTCCACACCTGTCTGCTTCTGTTCATTGGCCAGTGCTTTCAGTCAGCTGTGTATTGTGTCACGTTCAGATTTTATCATTGCTCTCTGGAGCAACATTTGTCCACCTGGAGCTGCTCAGTCATTATGGAAAGTCCCATTCTGAACGTACCAAGGCTTTGAACAAATGTAGGTCTGCTATGAATATGAATTCTATGCTTAATAATGTGACAACATACTTAAGTTTATCGTATGCTTCATAATATTGGGATACATGTGCATATAATCAGAACACATATATTGAATATATTTTACATTTGCCCACATTATAAATGCAGACAAATATTTGCATATAGTGCAATTTTTCTAACATTAAGAATCAAACTGTAATATTTTTCTTTAAATTGGCTGTAGTACATATTGTAATGTCTAAGAAAATAAAGGTAAAAATTTGAACTTTTGAA